>SJYC01102388.1:0-15702 GCA_006408675.1 Madoqua kirkii | reverse complement strand
CCTTGATAATTAGCTTGAAGTAGTCATACCTCATCTGGGAAGCTACGTTCTGAAGGAAGCACCTGGCCCTGTTATCTTTTAAGTCACCTCTGCACTAAAGTCCTCCAAGTCCAATCTATAAACTTATACTTGCTGTTAAGTGCAAATTTTGGAAAATGTACTTCATGTCACCTAGGACCACTGCTCTACAGACCTTGAGGACAGGAAACACACATCGATGCCTGTAATCTTTAGTAGAAAGGGCCCTGTAGACATAATCACTCAGTGAAGTCCATTGACAACACTGACAGGAGGCTTGTCTGTAACGCACACCACCTCACAAAATTTTTTAAAATGGAACATCAGATTCCTTTATGGATACCATGCAAGTTATAAAACCCAGGGTGATGTAGCAACAGGAACAGAATTAGACTCTTAATTTAAAAGGAGAATAAGTCAAAGTTACTAAGTTGGGTAAAGAGGCCTTCTTCAGGCTGCTAGAGAACTGGTTCCATGCTAAAGGATGAGGTTCCAATATCTATCAAATTTCTATTCAGGAAAGCAGGAAAATTGGTATCTGGCCAAAGAAAGTGGCATCACTGGCTTTTTTAAGAGAGCCTCCAAGGCTCAGGGTTCCTCTAATGCCACTTAACAAAGAAAGAAGAAACATGAAGAAGTCTTTTGGACAATTCTAAGAAACTGAGATGAACTGGCTCAGTACTTAACCGGTAATGATCAGGCGGCACTTCTCTTACAGTATAGGTTTGGGGTTCTCTGAATTTAAGGTAAACGTGAGGGCCCAATATTTTTGAATATACAAGTCTGTTTCAGGCTTTCAGTGGGTGAGACCTTTTCCCCTCTGGTGTCTAACAAATGGTTCCATAGACCTGTTTGTCCCTCAGATGTTGCAGGAATTGTTCAGGAACAATTCATTCCTGCAAGTCTACAAGTCACCACATACTGCCAAGGTCAGGAAGACCTTCTGCTAACCAAGGCGGTATTAGCCACACACTCAGGCCGTCTTAGAGAAACTGGCCTCTGTGCCCAACTTTCATTTTAATCCACAAGTCATCAATCATCTTTATAGAACAGAAAACGTTCAACTTCCTCATTGGGCAAAGAGCGTCCTGCTAGGCCTTCATCTTGGTTTCTTTTTGGCTGGTGATTTTTCTAGTGGTGTACAACTGCTTCTAAAAGGCAAGTCTCCTACCTGGTTATAAAAGGAAGGTGGGGAGATCCACTTAACACCACTGTGCAATGAAATTAGGAAATAAAAGGGCAGGAAGTACAGCTATTGGATATTGAAACAGTTTTCCCAGAGGCATCTGATCTCCTTTCAGGCACTCTTTCCTTTCACTCACTCTCAGATTCCATGTATCATGCCACAACGTTAGGGAAATTCACTGTGTCCCAACAGAGCTACATATTACATATATGTTTGCACCAGCTCTTCAAATACAAGGTTGAAACCTCGGTTAATATTTTTTTCCTCCAGGTTGGAAATCAGTAGGTGTTTAAGTCTTCACAGATTTGTTGAATCATTTCCTCCTCTTCAAAGTATACACATTACAGGCTGGGGGAAGGTAGGGAGGAAATTCCAGGGGAATAAATTGGCCTACATATGTTATCAAGTTTTAGCAATGGGTGAATGGATAAAATCTTCAGGTGATTCACTGCAGCAGGCGGTATTTGGTGCTCTAATGACAGAACTGCAAATTTCCCTGAGCTAGTCAGCTTCAGTTTGTCCTCAAATTGGGTAGTGGTTGTGGGATTTCACACGGGCAAAAAGTACATTTCCTCCCAGTTGACCCCAAGTGTGAAGGTCTCATTAAAAGACTTTTTCAGACGTATAGCTGGGGGCTGTCAGGAAACACCCATTTGTTCCACCAAAAACAGAGAAGGAAGAGCAAAACTAGGAGTTAACAGCACCTGGGCTTTTACTTAACTGTATTCTGGGAAATGCTAATGGGTATCATTACATTTACTCAATCTAACCCCTGGGGTGGTGCTAGTGGTAAAGAACCTGCCTGTCAATGCAGGAGACACAACAGACAGGGGTTCAATCCTTGGGTCTGGAAGATCCCTTGGAGAAGTGATGGCAATCCACTCCAGTATTCTTGCCTGGGAAATCCCATGGACAGAGGAGCCTGGCGGGGTACAGTTCTTGGGGTTGCAAAGGGTCAGACATAACTGAGCAACTGCACACAGCACAGCACAACCCCCGCAGCAGAAAAATCAAGTCTTCCGGCTACGTTAGTAGACAATGGTATTTCTTCCCACATGAACAAGCACAAGGCAACGGCACTCCAGCATCTGTGTTCTCACCTGTCTATGCCAGCCAAGAAACTGCTAAAACAAGCATTTTAAATTCTATTAGCGGTGCTCTCCATAACGATGTATTTGTTGTGATGTTATTTATGATACTAATGTAAATGCTCACAACAGAATCAAAGATTAATGTGAGACTTCCCAGGTGGCGCAGTAGTAAAGAATCTGCCTGCCAATGCAGGAGACAGGAGATGTGGGTTCAACCTCTGGATCAGGAAGATGCTGTGGAGGAGGAAATGGCAACCCACTCCAGTGTTCTTGCCTGGAAAGTTCCATGGACAGAGTGTCTGGCGGGCTACAGTCCATGGGGTTGTACCAAGTCAGACACAACCGAGCAACTGAATGTGTCCACACACACCAGGTTGTTAGTACTTTTCTTTCTGTTCAGATCAATCTGGTGATCTGCCTACACATGTGTGTGTACACACAGACCTCATCCTTTGATGAAAACTTGACAAATATCCTCCTCACTATTTTAAACACTTTCTCCTTCCTTGAAGTGATGGGAAAGGAAAAGAGTTGAAAGTTTTCTTGTTCGTCAAATGGCTGATATAAACTACATAATCTCAAATAGAACTTAGCACTTTTAAAAACGCCACTTGAACATGTAAATATGAACAAGTCATAACAATTTTAAAAAATTGTTGTTACTGAGGATACTAGAATATCTTGAGTTGTATCCAGCCAAAAACTCTCAAACTAATAAGATCCTTTTTCTGCCTCCACTGTAAAACCTGTAAAATGGGAAAATGCTGACATGGCAGTTGTGAAGAAACAGTAAACCAGAACCTGGCCAATGGTGTAATTAAATAAGCAACTGACTTTATACATTTACCTACAATGTTAACACATGGGCAACTACATAGTCTAAATACACTATAAAACTTTGATGCTTTAAAGGTTTCTATAAAAAACTATTAAGAATAGTTTTAGAAATAAAGCATAATACTTTTTTAATCAAAGAAAAAAAAGCATCCTAAACATTAATTAGTGAGTATATATGCCTAAGGAAGTGTAACCCTGGCAGAAAGCCTAATTAACTTTAAGTTGATTGATGATAGAAGGTATTTACACAAATGAATGATGTAAAATATTTAGTCATTATTGTTTTCCCCTTAAAATTCTAGACTCTTATCAATGGAAGTAAGCTTTATGAAGAAGAAAGTCTAAGACTTAAGAAAAGGTTTCGAATATATTGTCAAGAGACTGCTCAAGTATGATGAAATAGAGAGGTGAGCAGGACCAGGAGGAAAACTAGTCTTCTTTGAAAGACTAGTTTTATTCCAAGTTGTATGAGGGTCACTGGTTGAAAAGGCAGTATACTGAAGACAATGAGGCAACTTGGACAAGAGAAAGACAGTAAGGAATGTTAATGGTTAGGGCTTGGTCTAAGGGTTTCCCTCAGGAAAACTTCCTAAGGATGAGCCAAGTTAAGGGGTTCAAAATGCAAGGCTATCATCACGTTTCACACTGGTGCCTCTGCTGTATAAAGGTCCAAAACTAGTAATCTGGAAGGTTATCACAGCAGCCAGATGAGCAGGGATCACCTATACATGTGGACTTTTCCTACAGCTTCTTCTGTAAGATGATAGTCAACATCAGTTTTCCAGTGGAAACCTGTACCATTGAAATCCTACCAACGTGTAAGTCCCAACTATACACCCTTCCTTCATCAAAGTACCACAGTGATAGCATGGGTCCAACCTGATCACTCTGGAGTCACCTGGTTTTCAAGGGACAAGTTACCACCACATCTTTTACCCCTCAGACCACACAGCCTGAGAACTACAAAGTTTCAGACCAGCTTTTATATTCCTTCTATGCAAAGAACCCATGTACTTTTTACCATTCAAGGAGGAGAGCTTCCAAAATACCGCTGGCTGTGAGATGAGCAGCTAAGAGTCAGTGGGGAGGATTTAGAAGGGAAGGAGGACGTGGGGATGCAGAGCAGGAAGAGTCAACTGAGAAGCTGAGGCCAGAATCTTCCATACTTCCCTCATTTTGCTTCCACCCAGCCCTGATACCTAACTGCTAAGAAGATGCCAAAATAACAATGACAACAAGATGCTGATAATCAAGGAGAGGGTCTTCACAGCAGCTCTGTACTATCAATTACCTGTCTACCTCTTTGAAATCAGGGGCATCAACTCCCTTTTTTCCCCTCTTTCTTAGATGTTTTAATTTAAAAATCTTACTGTCCTCCTACCAATAGGAAAGCAAGATTTGTTTTTTAATTGTAACTTTTTTTCCCTTCAGTTCAGTTCAGTTCAGGCGCTCAGTCATGTCCGACTCTTTGTGACCCCATGAATTGCAGCACGCCAGGCCTCCCTGTCCATCACCAACTCCTGGAGTTCACTCAGACTCACGTCCATCGAGTCCGTGATGCCATCCAGCCATCTCATCCTCTGTTGTCCCCTTCTCCTCCTGCCTCCAATCTCTCAGAGCATCAGAGTCTTTTCCAATGAGTCAACTCTTCGCATGAGGTGGCCAAAGTACTGGAGTTTCAGCTTTAGCATCATTCCTTCCAAAGAAATCCCAGGGCTGATCTCCTTCAGAATGGACTGGTTGGATCTCCTTGCAGTCCAAGGGACTTTCAAAGAGTCTTCTCCAACACCACAGTTCAAAAGCATCAATTCTTGGGCGCTCAGCCTTCTTCACAGTCCAATTCTCACATCCATACATGACCACTGGAAAAACCATAGCCTTGACTAGATGGACCTTTGTTGGCAAAGTAATGTCTCTGCTTTACAGGATCTTAATTTCTATAATCACAAGGCTCTCTCAGCAAGGGATGCACCTGACACTTTTGGAAATTCAAAATAACACTTTCACACTGAAAAAGAAGTAGTCAATCAAACTACTTCTTTCTTCACTGTTACTGGCCACCATCGGAATAAAACTTATCATCCTGAGATGAATAATCCCAAATATTCAACTCCAAACTCGTAGGATTGATTCCTGACTCCAGTAGCATATTCTGGGATTTAAATCTAGCAAAAATTGTCTGGTAGTTACTCTGACCTAGAAGGGAACAGGAGGCAAAAAAAAAAAAAAAGAAACAACTCCCTTCCAAGGACTGTTATCAGAACTGTTGGCTATTTGCAGAATTCTTATGTCAACAGGACCAGTAAACAAGTGTTAATATTGCAAAGAGGAGCCAATATCCAGAGGGAATTCAATGTAGTTAGTTGCATGGTGCAGAGCATGGAGATCCGAGAGGGAATTGTGTGAGCTCCTGGAAGCTACAAGTCAGTGGCTGACAGCGATGAAATGGAGCTGCTTCAAAGCCGACTGGGCTGTGACCTGAACATTGCACATCCTTGCGCTCAGCGAGACAGGATCAATGACTGTGTTTGCTGGGCTCTAGTCATCCCCCTGGCTAATGAAAGCTGGACTGAAAGGCATGCTACGGGGCCTCTGGGCAGCCTGCAGCCTGGCATTAGCAGAGTCTTGTTATACAGCTAGGCTGGGGAGTGTACCAGGCACCAAAGCCTCCTTCACCCCTACCGCCTTCCATCTTCCAGCCCACCAACTCCCCTCTGGCTGTCTGTTTAGTGTCACTCAGTTGGGATGGATCCTGTTAAAGATCTGACGCTTAGTGAGGACTCGGAGGTGTCTGGAACGCCTGCCTCTAATCATAAACACCACAGCTGGCAATGATGTGGTCGAAAAAAAAATCACCTTGATCCAGTACACATTCTCTTTGATGTTTCTACAGCGAGTTCACTGCCCAGAGAAAAAGGTACGAGGTTTTCTTTTTTTTTTTCCCCCCCCTTAAACTCTGAAAAAAAAATCAAGCTTGACATTCTCAAATCATAACCATATGACTTTCAATTCTATGCTTTAAAAAATTTCATATATATATATATATCATCACATTTTGTTCTAAGAAACTCAGAGAAGAGGCATCTGACAATGATAACATGAAACAGGTTTGGGAGATAATGGCAGTTTGAGGAAAACACTTCCAAAAGGGAAAAAAAAAAAAAAAAGCCAGACTGCCACAACCAAAAAAGGAAGAAGCCTTCTGCCAAAGATTGCAAACTGCAGTGACCTTAAGTAAGAGACTGTAGCTGATTCAAGGGAAAATGAAAACTTTTCAAAGACAACACTGCTTGCGCTGCGCCACTGTTTGTAAGTGCCTCCTGCCCTCTTGCCTTTTGGGTGCGTGGTAAACACAGCTTCACTGTGCTTCCAGCCCCAGGCCGCAGGGTTCTAATGAATATTCAGTCACATTAACATGTATTTTCTTTGTGTGTGTGTGTTGGGGGGGGTATTTTATTCCTACTAAGACAGAGCTAGTATGGGCAATGTCCTTGTGATGCTGTGTAGGGTATCTCTACTGTCAGGAGCCTTTGCAAGTTACATGCTAAAATTCCTCTTACATTATGAGGAATTTAAAGAAAGATCACAATACACTCACTAATCCTGTCTTCTAAAGAAGTGAATCTAGCCGAGATAACAATCAAGCAGGTCTCAAGATAACACAGGAGATCTTATTTAAACAGAGATAAACATTTCTTATTTATTATCAATGTCTGCATTACACAGCTACATTTCCGGAAGATCCCAGCAAACCGTGAGGACTCAAAGATTCTTTATATGCAGCAGTCAGTTTCTTCCAGTTTACACCGTCCTACTGCACAGAAAAAGCACACAAAACAAGCTCGGTCTTTAAGTGTGCTGCTTTTTCTTTTATGTTTTACAGTAATTTGAAATAGTATCATATTAAGATTTTGGAATTACACCTTAACAAAAAAGTGGGAAAGAAGTGTATTCAGCCAAGTAGTTTTAATATGCTAAATTTGACAAGGGAGAAGCATCTTTTATACTTATTTCAAACACAGTGAGATAATCGAGTGATTTCCAATTCTAAATGGAGTAAATGAAAGCTAGATGTTTTTGGATTCTCGGGGAAAATGACAAAACTGCTCTCAACTGGCCAGTTACACGGTGACACCACCAATGTTTAAGAAATCACTCTATAAATGCACCCAGGAAGGCAGCCCCAACTCATGAAGTAACGATATCCAGACGAAGCTGAGAAGTTTGGATACTGCTGCGTTGTTCTAAACTGAGGTTTTGCAGACTAACAACATTCCTCCATAATGATGGTGGTGTCTTTAGATTGCGATAAGATTCAAATTTACTGAGGGTTATTTACTGTTGTGTATAAGGATCTGTGTGTTAAGGAGTAAAGTAATGAGTTGGAGGGGGGCAACTTGGCTGAGCTCACTGCTGAGAAACCTCAGGAGTCTGCATACCCCTATAAGGTAATTTCTTTCCTTTTTTAACATAGGCAAGGCAATTAAATGTTAGTCAATCTTAGCAAAATGAAAGGGAGGGATATGCTATTATATGCTGATATACTGGCATTTATCATAATATTTGCATTACTGTATTAAAGTTTTTGTGATATATTAAGTATAGCTGCCAGAAATTTTAGTCCAGTCCTAATCATGAGTGTGTGTTTTACATTTTTCCTTGCCAGAAAGAAACGGGGGAAAATCCTATATGCTGGAATTTACAATGACAAACTAATTTTAGTGACACCAAAATTAAAAAAAGACACAGATAAATGGACACACCTGATCTGATGTCCTGTGAAGGAAAGCTAACTTCATTTTATTGTTATTTATAGTAGTATGAAGTTCATTAGCTTATTTCCTTCCTCCAAAGTTTAATAGGAGACAAAAAATTATATCATTTAGCTCATTTTTGAAAGAAAGTCAGTCTGGGGTGTTTATATAAACAAAGTGAAGTATAGGTTTGATGATACCATAAAAATTTTGACATCTAAAAGGGAACAATGGAATTGTCCAGTTCTTTTTCTAAACTGATCACTGTACAAAATAATTGTGTAATCCTCAACCACAGCTTAGATTTGTAGACCAACCTTAAATGGTATAAATATCTCATGCCAGGATTTCAACCAAATCTTTTTAAAAGCTGGCTGGTCTGGAAAGACTAAGTAACTGGGTAACAGGGCCTACCAGTTACTACTTGAGAGTGAAATTTGGGGAGGAGCAAGAGAAGATGATATTCATCCACTACTATATTTCTGTATAGCTTGAATTCTTTATAAAAGTATTATAATAAAAACTAACATAAAAAATAGAAAACATACCTTTGACGCATAAAGGCAATGCCCCCACTTTACTATTCATTTTATTCTTTTACAATCTGTTACGTGTGATTTGACATAAAACCAGGAGCCAGACACCGATAAAACTGGAAAACAAATATCTCTATCATATAGTTTAATGGGTCAAACAAGAAAACACACAGATGCAAGACCAACATATCCTCATGTTAAGAAGAGAAGATGGTTTGCCAGGATTGTCAGAGTAACCTTAAAGAGACAGAAACAACAGCCTTGCCCCATTTCCTTATAAAGAGCAGTGAATGCTCCCTTTTTCCAGCCCCCTTCTCAACTGCCACTGAAACGTCGCAGAGGACTTCCCCGGTGGTCGGCAGATAGGAGTCTGCCTGCCAACGCAGGGGATGCAGGTTCGATCCTTGTTCCGGGAAGAGGGTGTCATTCACAGGCTATGGGACTGCTGGGCCCATGCGCCACAACTACTGAGCCTGTGAGCTGCAAATACTGAGTCCACATGCATCCCAACTAGAGTAGCCTCACTCGCTCCAAGTAGAGAAGCCCACATGCAGCAACGAAGACCCAGGATAGCCTAGATAAATGAAACAATAAGATGTAGCAGAGAGTAGTGTATAGGGTCTCTGTCTCTCACGGGTGTAATCTTCATTTGCATAATAAATCCCAGTGCATTATGCAATCCACAAAGGGGAGGAGAGGAATCACGGGGGTGATTCCCCAGTTACAGCCTTGGAGAAGGAATCTAGGGCAGGCAACAAGGACAAATTTATATTGCAGGTAGCCAAATATAAACTCTCAAAAGATAGAAACTCACTTTTTCTAGGAGTTTGAAGCTTTTGCCATAAATCATAGCACATTAAGAAAGTAACTTCTTAGGATGTAGGGATTCAAAGAAAAGAAGCATCCCTTTGGACCAGAATAGGCAACATCACATCCACATGCGTTTCTTGCTTTGTGGTGGCTAAAGAGTTCTAGAAGACATGGCTAGACTCAGGAGGCAGCACATCCCAGTTGTAGCTGGGTTGCTATTGACCACATAAACAGAAGAGGACCAATTAGAAGGCCAGCCACGGGTGTCGTGGCCGTTACAACAATGGCAAATGACCATAGCTGCCAATTCTGAAGTTCCTGCTTTGTGTCAGGCATTCACTTTACCATTATCTCTATTTGTTGTTGTTGCTGTTTTGCAGCCCTGTAAGTTAGATATTTACCATCAATATTTTACAGAAAAGTGAGGTTCATCAAGATTAAGTCAGTTGCTCAAATTCATGCATCCAGGAAGAAACAAAATTGGGCTTTGACACTTAATACCCATGACGGTGCCCAGTGTGCCTCCAAATTGAACTAAATGACCCTCATCTCAGAAGAGGGCAGACGACTTCTTCTGTTAGTATACACTGTGGCAGGATGTGATGCTCCAAACCCCTGGGGCCAAAATCCAAGGACCGAATCAAACTATCTTCAAGAATGCTCCCTGAGGACAGCTAAAGGTCAGACATGCAAAGACTCTGGCTACCATCATTGTTCTATAGGATGGAATCAGTTCCTTCCCCCTCCAGTTAAATATGCTCAAACATACAAGTGCCAGGAGGCCCACAAGGAAGCATTTTCTCATGCTTGAAATGCCGGTGGGAACTTGGACCAAGCGAGTAACAATCATCCTGGACTATTCAATATCAGCCCCAAAATAACACCTCTGGAAGACACCTGGGCTTTTCCAGATGAAGTATATGCTTGAAAAGAACATCACAAAAAAAGGCAACATGAGGAGTCTCTGCTCTATGACATAAATGATTTTGAGGGAGGAGGAAACAAGGGAGAAATTTTTGAAAAGAAAAATGGAGCTTAAGATTATAAAAACAAATGGTTAAGTATAAAATTGAGCAAGACAAGAACTGATTAAAGTTCAACCTAAACTGGGAGCAAGAGATTCCGTTTCTATTGGAATATCATACGTAGTTGGATATCTGTCTTGTTCCTGTGTTTGGACAATCATGGTTCAGGAGGCAAGAGTTTGGAAGGCAAGAGGTAAGATATTATCTGAATAGCACATAAGACAGTGTAGACAAAGGGAGATTCCTTTCATTCAGACAGACCAATCTAAATAATTTATCTGAATTATTTTGTCTCTGAGCACAGATGGTTGAGGTTTGCATACTGAGGAATGATTTTATTTTGTGACTCCAGATTCTAGCAGGCATGCATATACTAGGTATATGATGTATTAATATAGGTTCCTTATACCAGGCTACTTAAATGACTCTATAGCTAAGAAGTCCAAACATAGGTAAGAAAATAGCAAAGAAAAAACAAACAAACAAACAAAAAAAGCAGAGGTCCACGGCAATTTCGAAGAATTTTTTCCAAAAACACATGAACTGGGATTCTCTCAGACATACTAATCTTAGCTTTTTACTCTATGATCTAGCAGGTTCACGTCAATCCCAGCGCGGCGGTGGGACTCATTATCACAGGAACCAGCGAGATGTAGGAGGAACTCCCCAGGCAGGAGAACCGTTCAAAACCAAGTGCCAAATGCACAGGGTTTTAGACTTCCTGACGGGAGAGGGACGGCCAGGCTTCCCTAGCATGTTTTCTAGAAGATTCAAGATATGATATAAATGGCCAACGTATTTGGAAAAGATCTGCCAGAAGCTACGTTTTGAAATAAGAGACAAAAGTAGTGGAAGCGGCACCTCTCTCCAACTCACTTGACTGGTGTCCTTCCCTGCATCCCTTGGCAACCAAATCAAAACCTCAAGGCGAATTTCCACCAAGAAATCAGGGATCTGACTAAGTAGAAACGGAGAAGTAGTTGATAATTTTGCAGTGTAAGCAGCAATTTCAGGACCACTTCATTGCTTTCTTAAATAGTGTTTTAACACGGCAGCATTTTCCTATTTACTTGCCGTAAATAGGTGAATGTAATTATTAAAACAGAAAGTATTATGATTTGTGTATCTATACATATCTTCTACTATGGAAAGGGCCGTGTACTTTTCTGAGGGAGGAGACGAGAATTAGAAACTCTACAACTATTCTTTATCTGTATGGCCTTGCTTTTATAAACATGTATTTTATGTTTTTCCTCTAGTCTTTTTACCCTGAAATTCCTTAAAAGTACCACTTCTTATCAATAGTAGATGCCAACATTAAAACTCCCTATGATGTTAAACTGGGTTATTGAGTTTTCTGACCTTACCTTAAGTGGGGTGACGGGGGGAAGAGAAGGTATGAGCAAATGTTTTTAAACCATAGCAAGAAATCCACATGATGGCTACAACTGCCTTTAAATACTCATATTTTAGGTCTGTCTGTGACAATGCTTCTTGGAAAAAATTAAAAAGCTCCCTCCCTCCAATAACATGCTCAACGTCCTCTTTTGCCAGAGGCATTCACTCATTATATAAATAAACAAGCTCACGGCACTAGACAAAAAGTGACTCGCAGTGCCTGGCGCATTCCTCCGCGCGAGCTCCGATGATTTGGGTGCATTGCACGCAGATGTCAGGTATTTTAATAAAGAGCTCCATTGTGCAGGCCCCACTACTCCTCCATAGCTCCCAGCACTCCCTGAAAAGAGGGGGGGCCAGGGGAGAGGGGAAGAGCGACAGCCATTCCAGCTGGAGCTGGAACCTCGTCTGAGTCAGGAAAACCACAGCTCATAAGCAAAGAGGAAGCATAATGTTCTACAAGGACAAAACATTAGCAGAAATGTCACTCAGCCCCAGTTCCACATGTTGGCTGCCACGGCCTCTTCCTCCTAGCATGCCCGATTGATATAAATTCCATCTGCTCAGCAGCCAAGTGACAGAGAAGAAATACCGGCATCTGGTCTCCATTGCTGTCGGGTTTTTGTTCCATGTTAGACCTTAGCTAGAAACATATGAAGAGATGAAGGTGCTGGCAAGCAACTAAAAGGCTGAACTGGCATAAAGGAGACTTCTGATGCTTTTCACACTTCCCTCTGTTTTGTTTTTTTTTTTTACATGGAAGGGAAAGGCTGTCACAAAGACTCGATAAATGAAATAGTGGGAGCCAATAGGCCTGAAGGTAATTTCATGTTTTTTAGGGTGTGGGATTTTTGAAAGTTATAATGTTGAAAATTATAAAGCACAACACACAACACTTACCCCCTTTTCTGTCCATTTAATGCAACAGAAGGCAACTAAATGCCTAAGAATGTTTTCAGCTAATATTTTTTTTCCTTTCTCTTAAACATCCACTGGTTTGGACCCACTCCATAGGCACTTTATATTCTCCCGAGGAGAGTTGAAAAATGCCAAAACTCGAAACCACCAACTCTCTTTTAACTCTCAGCTACCCAGAAAAGTATAAAGTCACTATGAATCCTAAAATCATAGGGCAAATAACAGTTTAAACCCCATGATGAAGGCTGAAGGCTCCAAGAATTCATTGCCACCTTACTCTGAGATTGTCATTTATTCACTTACTTGATCAGGAGGCTGAGGGATATAAAAAAGAAACATGGAAGCAGAAGCGGTAAGAGAACAAGGGGATCCATTTTTCTTTTTTCAGTATCTGTTATTTGCATGTTTGCAAATTAGAAACAGTGAGAATGGCTCCATTGACAAGTATACCATACAGAGTGTCTTTTTTTTTTTTTAATGTTTAGGTCAGGTCATAAAATTGTTTTGGGAAACAACTGTGAGGATGAATCTTGCTAAGTCTTCCTCAAAATATGACAAAAGAAATGTATAATCTTTTCAGCCAAAGAACAGAAGAGAGATTAAAAGGATTTCTTAACAAGTGTACTATTTGAGAATTCTGACTTGAGCTTCACTTAAAAATAGAAAGAAAGAAAAAAAAAAGGTAGTCAGAAACATTGCTATATGAAATTGTGCTGTGAATTAAATTGCTTTTTCCACTTCTTCCTTTCTATTTATCACTTGGTGAGCACTTGAAGTGAGCACACCATGCACGGTAAGAGAAGCAAATCAGGATAAAGACAGTAATATTAAACAGGATGCCAAGGAAGTCAGTGGAAGCAGAGCTGATGATACCCTCTAAGCTGTCCATCCTCATCACAATGGGTGCTGATGACCCAGGAAACTGTATGAAGAATGGAGTAGGAAGCAGAGGCAGAAGCAGAGGCAGATTTACCAGGGACCTAAAGAGGCTTCAGCTCCAGGTCTCTCATCTGACCAGGCCATTGGTGGTTCAGTGAGCTGTAGAAAGTTCTAGGTGGAGGAGGAAAACCAAGTTGTAACCAAGGATTTCTATGTATGCATTTCTGTTAAATTCTCTTAGGAGATAAATGCCTGAATTTCCATGACTATAGTAATTTTCTCTTTTGGGGGCTGACCTCTTATTCTAAACATGCATTCACTACTGTACCTGAAAATAATTAAAAGTTCATGTTAAGTAACAGATTTGTTAATATGAACTCTGCTGTTTGTATATGTAATGATTTTCTGGAAATGTTTTACATACTTTCAATAATCAAACGTTATTAAAATGACACCCACTGGGTTAAAAAAAAAAGATCACCTCTAAACAACATACTTTTACTGCCTCAAGAAACACAGAAATCCTGGTTGAAAAATTATTCAGTAAGACTGAAATTAATTGAATAAAAATACAACAGAACAACCCTAGGAGATAACATGAATTGCTCCTTCTATTTGTCTTGATGACTGGAAGAGCCTTCCTAGCTTGATTTAAGAGTGAGAAGTCAATCAAAGTTTAATAAAACCACTTGAAACCTAAAAAAAAAAACTGCAAGGCAAAACCAAACATATATAAAATAGATAAGCAAAAAGGACCTACTGTATAGCACAGGGAACTAGACTCAGTATTTTACGATAACCTATAAGGAAAAAGATCTGAAAAATATATATATATATACATATATATAACAGAACCACTTTCCTGTATACTTTAAACTAACAACATTATGAATCAGCTATAGTTAAAAAGAAACTCAGACTCAGAAAACAAAAAAGCAGAAACAAAGAGCTAAAAACCAACTGTGACTAATAAGATATTTCAAAGAGGGTAAGAATAAATACGAAAAAAGATTTACCATGAGATTAGAAATGTATGAAGAACTTGAAAAGACATTTTGGATAAATGGAAATGGAAATGACTGACAATCACAAAAAAGAGAGTAAACCTTACTCATCATTAAGAGAAATGAAATTAAAGCAGCACACTACCATTTATCGCCTATCAACTACCAGAAAGTCAAAGATCAAAAAATTTGTTTCAACACCTACTCTATCAATGCATGAGGGAATAGGCCCATAAATTACGATCTATCCATACAATGCAGCTGTTTAGAAAGAGTGAGGCAGTGCTTTATGGGTTGAAAAGAAATTGTTTACAAGATGTACTATTAAGTGAAAATGAAGAGTGTGGAATAATGTGCTGATTGTAGCCTCCCTCACCATTTTTATTAAACAAACAGAAGGATATGTGTGCTTTATATGCATAGACTATTCAGAACTCTACTCCAATATCAAAGACTTACTTCCAACTATATAGTCCTTTGCATAATTTATCTTTTTGACTACAGTTATATATTTCTTTCTAAAATGTTATTACTTCAAAAATGTGTTTCATATAGCAAAATCAAGAGTTTGTCATCCTTGAACTTATAACTAATATCTTTCTATTTATCTTAGTATTTTCAGTCACTTGACCTACCAGACAGTATAAGTTCTTACAGGCATAATTATCCTTGCCCTTATCAAAGTAAATTAAAAGATTTTATTTTGGGTTGCTGTTTCTGAATTTCCTTGAAAATTTAAGATTTTTACTTTTTGGTTTTTTCAGACTGCTACTGCATTTAGCTATAAATAAATACACACAAGGGGCTTCCCTGGTGGCTCAGTGGTAAAGAACCCGCTTGCCAATGCAGAAGACACAGGTTCAACCCCTGGGGAGGGAAGATTCCCTGGAGATGGCAACCCATTCTATTATTCTTGCTGGGAAATCCCATGGACATAGGAACATAGCAGGCTAAAGTCTATGAATCCCAAAAGAGTCAGAAACAACTTAGTGCTTAACAACAACTGACAAACAAGCACATACATTATAAATTATAGGGTGTATGTGTGTATTTCTATACCCAAATTATATAATGTGTATATATATATATATATATATAATTCTGATTATTAGAAATTTTATCATTTTCTATTTCATTACATTCAGTGAGCTAATGACTCTAAGGATCATTTGGAGGATGAATCCATTTCTGATAACCTAACCAATATAATTAACTGATTTACTTCTTTAGAGGATTTATTTTAAAA
>SJYC01102387.1:0-15570 GCA_006408675.1 Madoqua kirkii | reverse complement strand
TGACCTCTTATTCTAAACATGCATTCACTACTGTACCTGAAAATAATTAAAAGTTCATGTTAAGTAACAGATTTGTTAATATGAACTCTGCTGTTTGTATATGTAATGATTTTCTGGAAATGTTTTACATACTTTCAATAATCAAACGTTATTAAAATGACACCCACTGGGTTAAAAAAAAAAGATCACCTCTAAACAACATACTTTTACTGCCTCAAGAAACACAGAAATCCTGGTTGAAAAATTATTCAGTAAGACTGAAATTAATTGAATAAAAATACAACAGAACAACCCTAGGAGATAACATGAATTGCTCCTTCTATTTGTCTTGATGACTGGAAGAGCCTTCCTAGCTTGATTTAAGAGTGAGAAGTCAATCAAAGTTTAATAAAACCACTTGAAACCTAAAAAAAAAAACTGCAAGGCAAAACCAAACATATATAAAATAGATAAGCAAAAAGGACCTACTGTATAGCACAGGGAACTAGACTCAGTATTTTACGATAACCTATAAGGAAAAAGAATCTGAAAAATATATATATATATACATATATATAACAGAACCACTTTCCTGTATACTTTAAACTAACAACATTATGAATCAGCTATAGTTAAAAAGAAACTCAGACTCAGAAAACAAAAAAGCAGAAACAAAGAGCTAAAAACCAACTGTGACTAATAAGATATTTCAAAGAGGGTAAGAATAAATACGAAAAAAGATTTACCATGAGATTAGAAATGTATGAAGAACTTGAAAAGACATTTTGGATAAATGGAAATGGAAATGACTGACAATCACAAAAAAGAGAGTAAACCTTACTCATCATTAAGAGAAATGAAATTAAAGCAGCACACTACCATTTATCGCCTATCAACTACCAGAAAGTCAAAGATCAAAAAATTTGTTTCAACACCTACTCTATCAATGCATGAGGGAATAGGCCCATAAATTACGATCTATCCATACAATGCAGCTGTTTAAAAGAGTGAGGCAGTGCTTTATGTGTTGAAAAGAAATTGTTTACAAGATGTACTATTAAGTGAAAATGAAGAGTGTGGAATAATGTGCTGATTGTAGCCTCCCTCACCATTTTTATTAAACAAACAGAAGGATATGTGTGCTTTATATGCATAGACTATTCAGAACTCTACTCCAATATCAAAGACTTACTTCCAACTATATAGTCCTTTGCATAATTTATTTTTTTGACTACAGTTATGTATTTCTTTCTAAAATGTTATTACTTCAAAAATGTGTTTCATATAGCAAAATCAAGAGTTTGTCATCCTTGAACTTATAACTAATATCTTTCTATTTATCTTAGTATTTTCAGTCACTTGACCTACCAGACAGTATAAGTTCTTACAGGCATAATTATCCTTGCCCTTATCAAAGTAAATTAAAAGATTTTATTTTGGGTTGCTGTTTCTGAATTTCCTTGAAAATTTAAGATTTTTACTTTTTGGTTTTTTCAGACTGCTACTGCATTTAGCTATAAATAAATACACACAAGGGGCTTCCCTGGTGGCTCAGTGGTAAAGAACCCGCTTGCCAATGCAGAAGACACAGGTTCAACCCCTGGGGAGGGAAGATTCCCTGGAGATGGCAACCCATTCTATTATTCTTGCTGGGAAATCCCATGGACATAGGAACATAGCAGGCTAAAGTCTATGAATCCCAAAAGAGTCAGAAACAACTTAGTGCTTAACAACAACTGACAAACAAGCACATACATTATAAATTATAGGGTGTATGTGTGTATTTCTATACCCAAATTATATAATGTATATATATATATATATATAATTCTGATTATTAGAAATTTTATCATTTTCTATTTCATTACATTCAGTGAGCTAATGACTCTAAGGATCATTTGGAGGATGAATCCATTTCTGATAACCTAACCAATATAATTAACTGATTTACTTCTTTAGAGGATTTATTTTAAAATCATTGTCTGTGTTCACAAATACTGGGATTACTTCCCAGATACAGTTTAATGCTTTTTTTTTGCCTTCTGATGTCTTACTCTCAGCCATTTCCTAAGCCATGTCTGAAGAAATCCTGTACTGCTAAGACATTCTTAGACAAAGAAATGTATTACATTAGTCATTCACTAAAAGGCAGTAAGTAATCAAAACATTTTCCTGTCTATACCCATGGTAGTACCACAGTGTATGGGAGATAGTATATGCCTGTAATTTATTGCTTGAACTCTCCCTTGATATGACCATGATATGTCAATGCAAAGTGAATTCATAAAAAATAAACTCTCTTTCATTCTCTCAACATTAATTTATTGAGGTTCTATGACTCAGTCAGAATGTGGATATAGCAAACAACACTAAGAACCATCCATCAAAGAACTTAAAATCTAGTAGCAGAAACAGACAAGTAAAGAGTCAATTACTGCAGGGTAAATAAAACTCCGTATGCGCGCTTGAGGTGGTACAGCCAAATACCAAATACAGAGAAAAGTAGCAATTTCCTGGAAAAGTGAAGACTAAGTTGAGACCTGTAGTCAGGTAGGTATCAGCCTTGAGAACTGTAGGAAGCAGCCCATTGCAGAGACAACGGAGGCAAGTGAGTGTACGTCAGTGATGGAACCACAAAATTGCCAGAGGATGTAAGGGGCAGATCCCATCCTCTGAATTATAGCTACTAACCTCTCATTCTGACGTTCAGTACAGGCAGAATACCACATTTGCTGGGTTCACTAACCAGACCAAGTATGCCTACCACAAGCCTCTAAATATCAGAGAATGACAGATGATGGCATAATAGATATGTGTACATAAAGCATCAGAGACAGAAATGTTGCATCACCTGCTGCCCCATCCACACTGTGGCCCTGCTATGGGGTCTAAGTGGGAGCTCTTATCACCTCCAGCCCCAAATGTAATGCACCTTTCTCAAACTGCATGAGATGTGTGGCTGCTTGTATGTGAAGCCCCAAAACACAGCTTCCCTTGCAGTCAGGGGACTTGCAACAATACGGCTGCTGGGGTGACTGAACAGCTACAGGAACGTACACAAGCTTCACTAGCAGGCCAGAGCACCACTTCTCCGTGAAAGACAACTGATGGGTCAAATCGCCAGGGAGCTGCTGAAGAGTTATTAATGGTGACAGGTACACTACCTGGGAGACAGGTTGAGAAGGGAAAAAGATTATTTATAAGCGAATAGTTAACAGCTGTACCTACTGCTAAGCATTACATGGATGCCACAAACTGTAGAATTCAAATCCTGGGTTATTCAAGCACGAACAACTGCCTGTCACCCAAATGCAAGGCATCGCTACAAATTAAGGTGGGAGAGATGAGACTCTGCAACGCAGCCTCGCCGTAGGAAGACAATGTCATCCCAGAACTCAGATAAGATGTGGAGAAAGGCAGAGATAACCATGAGGTGAATTACGAGTCTTAATAATAATGATGAACTTGCAAAAACAGCTTTCTAATTTTTCCTGAGGGCTTTAGCAACAGAACAGATGCCAAATGCATCTTGTATTTTCAAGAGTGAACCCAAGTTGGAAATGTGGAATGATAAAAAAGTTATGTTGGAATAGCAAAATTAGAACCTCAGTGAGAAAAAGCAAGTATAGAAGTTTGGTTTAAAACTTAAGTTATTGGGTTAATTATTACTGGAGATAGTTTTTACTGTATTTTCTATATGATAAGTATAGCATCTGCCACTTGGATATGAACTAATATTAATGCTACTCTATCATGATTCTGAACCATAAACTACATTCTATGGAAACTGTCTCATGTATTAATAGTAAGAAATTCAACAGTGGAAGTATTCTTTCGAGTCACTGTTCTGAGAAGCCTGGGAGTTCAATATATATTGAGTTAGAAGTCTATGAGAATAAATATCCTGAACAAATTTCTATATTTTCCTTTTTATAGGATGTAAAAATTCCTATGATCATATGTATTTTTCTATCACTATAAGAGCTGTCAAGAGAAGGAAAAGAAAAAAAAAAAAGATGATTCAGGAATTGGTCCCATTTTAGAAAATAAATGAAGTCACATACTGTTAATGGAGTATATATATTAGTACGAGCTTTTAGAGACTATCTTAGATACACTCTGACAAAAACTATGATAAATGAACTACCCATACCTTCTCTCCATGGTAACTAGTGAAAAAAGCGAGGAATAGAATGCTGTATGGTATTATTTGTGTGAATAAAGAAAAAATAATACTTATATGCACACCATTATAGATTATCTCTGTAAGGCATACAAATATAAGAAGTGAATAAGAGGTTGCATCTGAGCTAGATAGTAGGAATACTGAGGTGTATATATTACCTGTTCAAATATAACTTTTTAATAAATACCTATGTACAGACCTAGAATTTCTATTTCCAAATACTTAGTCTAAAAACATTCAACTGCAAAGATACATATGTACAAGGATATTCCCTTAAAAATGTTTGTAAAGTTACAACACTGGAAACAGTCCAAGTATCAAATATATAAAGGATTATTTAAATAAATTTGGGGTATATCCACACAATGGAAAAACTATATGGCAGTTAAAAAGAATGGGTAAGATCTATAGATACCAATAAGAAAAGAGGACTGTATTAGTTTCCAAAAGCGGCTGTAACTGTCTCTTATACACATCTGACAAAAACTATGATAAATGAACTACCCATACCTTCTCTCCATGGTAACTAGTGAAAAAAGCGAGGAATAGAATGCTGTATGGTATTATTTGTGTGAATAAAGAAAAAATAATACTTATATGCACACCATTATAGATTATCTCTGTAAGGCATACAAATATAAGAAGTGAATAAGAGGTTGCATCTGAGCTAGATAGTAGGAATACTGAGGTGTATATATTACCTGTTCAAATATAACTTTTTAATAAATACCTATGTACAGACCTAGAATTTCTATTTCCAAATACTTAGTCTAAAAACATTCAACTGCAAAGATACATATGTACAAGGATATTCCCTTAAAAATGTTTGTAAAGTTACAACACTGGAAACAGTCCAAGTATCAAATATATAAAGGATTATTTAAATAAATTTGGGGTATATCCACACAATGGAAAAACTATATGGCAGTTAAAAAGAATGGGTAAGATCTATAGATACCAATAAGAAAAGAGGACTGTATTAGTTTCCAAAAGCGGCTGTAACAAATTACCACAACCATAATAGCTTAAAAACAATAAAAAAAACAATTTATTTTCTTATATGTCTGGAGATCAGAAGTCAAAAATCAAGAATCTAACAGGGGGACTTCCCTGCCAGTCCAGCGATGAAGACTCTGTGTCTCCACTGCAGGGGGCACGGGTTTGATCCCTAGTTGGGGAGCTAAGGTCCTACACGCCATGTCGTGTATAAAAAAGACAAAAAAAAAAACAAAAAACAAAACAGGCTGGCAGGGTGGTGCTCCCTTCAGAGGCTCTGGGAAAGAATCTGTTCCACTCCTGTCTCCTACATTCTGGTGGCTGCTGGCGATCCTCAGCTTATAGGCACATCACTACAATCTCTGCCTCGATCCCGATCCTGACATCACCTCTCCTCTGTGTGTGATCTGTCCCTATCTTTCTTAAAAGGACGCAAATGATGTGATTTAGGACCCACTCAGTTAATCCAGGATTATCTCATCTCAAAAATCCTTAATCACATCTGCAAAGAACCTTTTTCTAAATAACGTAACATTTATAGGTTTCAGGTATTTGGCAGGAATATTGGTAGGGTGGGGATGGGGGGTTTCCCTGGTGGCTCAGATGGTAAAGAATGTGCCTGCCAATGCAGGAGACCTGGGTTCCATCCTTGGGTGGGGAAGATTCCCTGGAGAAGGGAATGGCTACCTACTCCAGTATTCTTGCCTGGGAAATCCCACCGACAGAGGAGCTTGGTGGGCTACAGTCCATGGGGTAGCAAAGAGTTGGACATGACTATGTGACTAACTTTCTTTGGTCCAGATAGGGAGCAGGGGCCAAGAGCCATCTATTGCTCTATCACAAAGACTAAGATATACCATTAAAATTTAAAACAGTAAGCTATGAGAGAGAGTGTGTGTGTATATATATATACACATATATATAACGACTTTGATAAAATCAGCAAAATTTAATTATTACTACATATGAGTGAACTCCAGGAGTTGGTGATGGACAGGGAGGCCTGGAGTGCTATGATTCATGGGGCCACAAAGAGTTGGACATGACTGAGTGACTGAACTGAACTGAGCTGAACTGATGCATATAATTATTACTACATATGCATAAAAATGAACTATAACCAAACAATTAAAATAGGGGTTGTCCCTGAGGAAAGGGGTTATAAACAGCTTTCATATTTTTACATTATATATTACTGCAATCTTTGAATTTCTCTATCAATTTTTAACTACTTTCATAAGCAAACAATGACAACAACACTTATTTAATAAGAAGCTTTAATGTATTTTGACATTTTCCCAAAATATCTTACCTAACTTTGTCATGTTTTTGGTCCCTGTTAAGGGAAGAAAAGGTTTAGTCAAACCTTTGTAACAGAAGATAATCACCAATTATTTAGCATAATAAATTTTTATAACTATTAGGGATCAAAATTTCCAAGAACAATATTCATAAAATAGACTGCCAGTTTCTAATAACAAAAGGTTTATGCTTAATCAGACCTCTTATGAACACCTGACAATTATCCCATTAAAAAATCTCAAACCCCAATTCTACGACCTCTTTCTCAAAAAGGATTTTAAAGCATTGTTCAGGTTGACCATGCATAGGCATGAGCCACTGAGTGGAATTAAGGGTCTATCTTTCCTTTTACCTCACTCTCCTCTTTGCAGGTTTTCTTTGTGAATATAGTTTCAGGTCTAAGTCCTCCTCCATTTGCAACATTCAGTAACAGTATTTCACTATACTGAATTATTCTGGAACAAAAGTTCCTCAAATCATTGTACATTTCTCTGCTCCCTTTTCCCCCCTTTCTTGAGAACTGCAAAGCACTATAAAAGTCAGCTGGGGTTCCCTGGACTCTTTCCTCAGACCTCCATAAAAACTGAGCCAAGTCTTCTCTGTCCCAAAGATGATGGTCAAGATGAGCTTTTACAACAAAAACGATACTATGCTAAGCACAGGAGTCAAAGGCAGAAAAGGTGCTGGACCCTGGTGGTCCAGTGGTTAAGACTGCATGCTTCCACTGCAGGGGCACAGGTTCCATCCCCAGTCGGAGAGCTAAAAGCCCACACGCTTCCCACCACGTGGCCAAGAGAACTGTCTGCCTTAAGTTTTGTCATTTTCTCCCAAAAGTTTGTAAAATGCCTACTGTGCAAAAGGCCACAATGCCAACCCTCGTGTGCAGCATGGTCTGGGTGGAACTTCCGGGGTCGGAGAAAGTGACAAGTTTACGAGGAGCAGACGGCTGCTCTGAGGCCCGACAGCAAGCCAAGGCACGAGACAGGGCAGGAAGAGGACATGAGCTGGACATGTGCCACCCAGGAGCAGTTCTGCAGTCGGGACTCTGGGTGCCTGACAATTAACGGGTATTGTCAGATTTGCTACGAGATGGATTTAGCAATGACCAGGGAGAGGGCAGGGGTGGGGGTGTGCACAGGCAGATTACGCAACGTGCCGCCCACCTCTGATTGGCACTATCAGTTTCATACGCTCTATTAAAGGCAATCAAGGGTTCCCAGCCTCCCCTGAGATCAAGAGGATATGGTGATTATGAAAATAATAACAGTTTTTAAAAATTACCTAAGTGTTCTAAGGGAGCTTTGAGCTCTTGCTTCTGATGGTGTTGAACACTTGCAAGAGGGAAGGCACAAAACAAAAACAAACTGGGAGACCACAGGATCCTCAGTCTGAAAGGCCACTCCAGGGCTACTTAAGCCAAACACCCCCTGTGAGTTTCAGTGGTTAAGCAAGTCTGTCTCTGGGTGGCATTCCAAAGGCATCTCCTTCACATGGGCAATAACAAGAAGGACGGTACAGCGGGCTTCTGTGTGAGACGGTTTTTAGGGGGAAGAGCAAGAAAGAAGGAAGAGAAAAGCTCTGCTCTCATTATTTTTTTAAACAAAAACTGCCTACAGACATTGGTGTGCGATGCCAAGTTTGTTAAAGTACAAGTGTAATTTACTTTTATATAAACATGACTTCACAGAGCTATCAGTAGGTTCCATTTCAGTAAAAACAAACAAAAAAAAGAAGCTGCAAAAAATAATTATAAAACATATGGTGCAAACCCCGGCTGTGTTTATTTTATGACAGTTAACATTATTTACAGTGTGATCTGGTCAGAATTAATACTCAGAGGGTTATACACAAAATATGCCCAATTTTTCTTCTTAACCATGCACGCCAGCAGTTCTGTCAACCCACCTAAATGAATTTGTCTAGAGAGCTCTTGGATTATCCTAAAGAAGTCAATTATATTTTTAACATATTATTTTATTCAAAAGGCTTGAGTAAGTACCACCTATAAGCTGCCAGTAGCAAGACAGGAAGAAGCTCAATCTCTCTCTTTTTAAGTAAGAGGGAAGCTTGACAAAAAATGCATTTTAAACCCTGCCATTAGTTGCATCAGATTCTTTCACTGTACACTTCATTATCTCAGCTGGTGCTATTAATATATATTAACGAGCTTAAAAGATCCCACTTTATTTTCTTCTGTAGGAACACAGCTACTCTGCTTTACAATACACATTCATTATCGATACATCCTGTTGAGAAAAACTAATGTAAACAGCTTATCCTTGCTATTGGAATGGCTTTTGGAGGTACTGATTACAGAATCTGCCAATGGGACATCACAACAGGATTTGTTCCCTTTACATGTTTAACTGAGAAGTTTATAATAGCCGAGAGACATCGAAACAGAAAAAGCAAGAATTAACAATAGTTCTTGCAATAAAAATCTTAAATTTTCCCCAGCTCTTTTTATGAAAAGATTCTAAATTTTCTTCCCACTGAAGACATATTAATATAAATACCAATATTTATGGGACCAGGTGGTGCTTAGTAATTTAAGCTGCAAGAGAAAATAGCTGCCTTGCTTTCTGGGCACCCCAATCCCAAGGCGTCCTTTTCCAGAGGGGGTACCGGCCACAACCTATCTTTCCAGTCCTACCAATCCCAGGAAACGGCTTCTTGCAGTGGTGTTGCTGGAGCCAGATAGCACCACCCCAAAAGGGCTGACTGTTAGAGATTTAGGAATGTTTTTAGGCTGGCTGTCAAACACAGACATTATTAAAAGTAAAACTGTATAAACTTAGAATTGATATTAAAAATAAAGGTAACATATTCAGAACTTGTCATTTTATCGACACTTTACTATTATCTGTGCTCTTGAGATTATTTACTTCTCTTTATGTTTTGTATGGTGGAAATCCTATATAAAAATGTGCTGCTACATGCCTCTTCCCAACCCTGTGTTCAGAGACTTGTGCCTATAGCGGCTCAAATCAGCCATGGTAGACTATTTTCATCACAGGAATCAGCCAACACTGCAATTTGGGTATTTTTAAATTAAGAGAACTGTTGTAATGCATTTATCAACATACAGCTAGCTTCTGCTGAATAATAGATGACTGTCTAGTTTCAAAACTTAAGACTTCATTTGAAAACATACATTTGTTTAAACTTTATAATCCCACCTGTACCCATTTGGGAAGGAGAAAGAGAAAAGGAGGAGATAATTTTGCTATGACAGATTTTTTTAAATAACTATAAATTTTATTTGGATCACTTATTTTTATGAAGTCTTGTAAAACATAACATGGAGCATTTTCCGGATATGAAAAACATTAGATATGACAAATGAAATATACGATTTGTGCCTTGGACAGGAAACACCCTGCATAGCCTCTAGAAACAAATATAAAGATTATAAAGTCCCAGGCACACAGGTTTAAAAAAAAAAACATTTGGGAAGGAGAAAGAGAAAAGGAGGAGATAATTTTGCTATGACAGATTTTTTTAAATAACTATAAATTTTATTTGGATCACTTATTTTTATGAAGTCTTGTAAAACATAACATGGAGCATTTTCCGGATATGAAAAACATTAGATATGACAAATGAAATATACGATTTGTGCCTTGGACAGGAAACACCCTGCATAGCCTCTAGAAACAAATATAAAGATTATAAAGTCCCAGGCACACAGGTTTAAAAAAAAAATTTAATGCCTGGATTATTCTGTGTTTATAATAAATTAGTAAATGAGATTCTAGCCACTGCAACTCTTTTTGTATATTTTTAAAAATCTGTCTGTTGATCTATGATATAAATATACCTAAGGACTAAAGTATAGAAGACTGAAATAATTCTGAATCAAAGGCAATGGAAAAAAGGCAGCTTATAGGTGTTAAGGTTTAAGAAAAGTTGAGAGCTAAATTATTTTTGCTTAAATATGTAGCAGTGTCTGTTAAGGTGGAAATCAAGATGAATCAAATACTCATATTCTTAAAAGCAAATCTGAATAAGAATAAAAATCTGCCTATTTGTATTATATGGTACATTCACAATCTCATTTTTTCAATCTCTGGTGTATAAACTTAAAATAAACATTACATTTTTCAACATTGCAGCTACTTGTAAATCATCTACTAAAAGGAAATATATTGAAACTAAATAGCAGACCATTCAGAAATTTTACAAATGCCAACAAGGAAAAGAAAGGCAGGAAAATATTACTAGAGTTAAAAATGAATGTTTTATAGATCTTCCTATAAATTTGCTTTTAAAGACATCTAAATCTACATAACACAGACAGACTTTGATTGTAACCATTAAATAAATCAATAATTATGTAAGTGCTTTTTAAATTTTTAGCTGTATACTGAATAAATAATTCTTATTTAAAGATAAACAGTACACAATGTAAAGAACCCTGGATGTGTCTAAATTTGAGTACTCAGTTTTGAATATTGTTAAGATTTTTCACTATCACCAGCTCTAAGTTCTAGTTTAACAACATGTAAAGCAAAATTAATAATACTTGCTTTATTAGATCTCAACAGATCTCCATGCTAAGTCATCAGTACAAGTGAAATTCTTTTGTAAGCTTCAAGTGCTCTGAACCCAAAGGGCCAATGAACAAGTTCTTGTTACTCTATTTATCAGCTTAGTGGCTGGCAGGGCAATCCACTTTGAGTTAGGAAAAAATATTTCTTCCTTGATCTAAGATTGTGAAAGTCTTGCTGTTTTAGCTTCACAGGAATTGAGATGACCATGAATAAAAGAATCACACGAGAGTAATGCAAGAACGGAACATCTGACTATGCCATCTAATTCAATCCGATTTATACCTACAGTTGTAAAACCACATTGCTTTGTAAAAAAAAATTGAGAAGATCATTTTTAAAAATCCGCCTCTCTCTCTTTCCATTATTTTCCCTTTCCATACCCCTCTTTTTCAACTGACTATAATATAAAATTGAAATATATTTTGTCATTCATTATATAAGTTTATATAAACTTGTCTTAAAGTTCTTGTTACTCTATTTATCAGCTTAGTGGCTGGCAGGGCAATCCACTTTGAGTTAGGAAAAAATATTTCTTCCTTGATCTAAGATTGTGAAAGTCTTGCTGTTTTAGCTTCACAGGAATTGAGATGACCATGAATAAAAGAATCACACGAGAGTAATGCAAGAACGGAACATCTGACTATGCCATCTAATTCAATCCGATTTATACCTACAGTTGTAAAACCACATTGCTTTGTAAAAAAAAATTGAGAAGATCATTTTTAAAAATCCGCCTCTCTCTCTTTCCATTATTTTCCCTTTCCATACCCCTCTTTTTCAACTGACTATAATATAAAATTGAAATATATTTTGTCATTCATTATATAAGTTTATATAAACTTGTCTTAATTTAAATGATATATTCCATATTTCTCTTCCAGAAGAAAACCATGCACTAAGTTGCTTTTTTCCAAGTCCTTCTTATTATTTTCTTTTGTAAGTAAATCATATGCCCTTAACAACAACAACAACAACAAAAATGGTTGTTCAACCATGGCCAGACTCATTTTCTATTCATTTAACAGGAGGATGGCCTGTATATATTTTCATAAATAATCTAGACATGATTTCTAAAAAATAAATTACATTATGGAGGAGTTAAATCCCAGATTATGAACTGAATGATTAAAAAAGATGCAAAACTTTCATGTTCTGGCTCTGAAACTTGGAGCATAAAATACTTCAAAAAGGAATATATTACCAAATTTTTACTTTTCATCAAAACTGACATACTTTCAAATATAAAAATATTTTCAAAGAAATACGTATAAAACTAAATTCTCAAAAATCCTAGGCAGATGTTAAACTCTGAGAGATGAACCTAGGAAATCCAAACTTTGAAACATTTTGCTTACAGTGAAGTTGTCCACATGTTTTTAAAGGAGATGAAATACTTTTAGTTACTTAATCATCTTCACAAGGATTAGGGTCAAGAAGTCACTGTGACTAGGTCATGACTTTTAAAGCAATAGATGTAAAAAACAGGAATTTCAAAGACACAGTCTCATTTCATATTAATGTTTCTGGACAAAGGAGGGGGAATTGTTTAAGAAGCTACACAGATGTCCTATGCTCACTGCACACATAGGTCCAAAATCTCACTGGTTCTTGAGATTCCCATTTACTCAACCTCAAAGCCTGGAATCAATCGAGGAGCACCTTCTCCCCTTTGCCTACCAAATTCAGTCAGCAAGTAGTTTTATCTAATCCTCCTGTTTACTCTCTCTGCCACCACCCTAATGCCAGGGTTATTTCTACTTGAACTACTGTGACAGCTTCCAACTAGAGAGTCTGGCTCAGGGCTCCCCACTCCTTAGTTCTATGTAGATACCACTACGAAATGAAGCTGCCTAAGGCACCAGTCTGGTGATCAATTATTGCAGTACATGTGGTTCAGGCTTCCTTCTGCACATGTCTGAAAGTAATCACCTCCTATTCTGGCCCTAGGCTTTGCCATGTGACTTGCTGTGGCCAATGGGGTACTAAAAAATATAAGGCTGGCAGAAACATTTTAGAACTGTTTGCACATGAGCACTTGCCCTCTCCTACAGCTCTTCAGCACTCTGTAACTATCTGCACATGATAAGACCAGGCTCACCAGCTCAAGGATGAGTTATACGACAACCAATTACCACCTCCGTGTTCCAACAGACAGCCAGTACCAACCAACAGCTAGATGTGTAAATGAGGCCACCCAACACCAACCAACCCACTACCCCCTCCAACCTGTCAATGTACCAGTTCACTGCAGAATTTTCCAGGTGACCCACACTCTTGTGAAGAACAGTAACATAGAGGTTGTTTTAAGCCACCAAGTTTGGGGTGGTGTGTCATGCAGCAGTGGCTAACTAAAGTAACTCCTAACTTACTGAACAAGAATCAACTTCCAATGAAAGGAAACACTTTCACTTGCTGATCAACACCCTTCGTACTCGGGTTCCATTCTACTTTTTCAAAACTCTCCCAATATTCCTCTCCAGAATTCCATTATTTCACTGACTTCATTAAAGGCATGTAACATTGTGTGAAAGTACAAAATGTGGATGTTTATAAAGGCCATCTAAAATACCCAAGGTAAACTTTCCCACTGTGAAGTCTGGCATTTTCTTTTCTGCAGCAAGTCCTAAAAGAAAACATTAATAAGTATGTGAATTTTTATTATATTTCAATCAGTGTTTTGGGCCTCATAATTTAAAACTCATGCAAACAAACTTTTGCCTTTGTGTTCCTTTCTTTTCATAATCATGAACTGCATAGCCTATTTGACATGGAGAAAAAAAATATTCTTTTTCTCTCAGTCTTGTTCTTAAGCCCTGTCCACAGAAACAGTCACATTAATAAAGCTCTCTATTTTTATTCCATAAATACTTCATAGAATTCTAACTCAAGCTAATATTCTAGTTCAAATGAAGAGATGAATCTTCACATTTTTATTCTTTCCCCCAAAGATTTATTTGGGAATGAAATAAGAGAAAAATTTGGAAACATTTTTGAAGCCAAAGTTTGGGTTCTGTCCTCAACTAAATTTTTATTAACAAAAGCAGTTTTTAATCTGCTTATATTGCCTGTCTGTTTTACACTGGTTTTCATGTCCCTCAAGGTTGAATGTGAATGTGAAGTCGCTCAGTTTTGTCCAACTCTTAGCGACCCCATGGACTGCAGCCTATCAGGCTCCTCCGTCCATGGGATTTGCCAGGTTATTTCAGCTTTATAGAGGGAACTTCCTCTATTTAAAGTATTATTTTTTTCTAAACTAAGTATTTCAAGTATGACACTTAACCTATTAGCATCTCCCAATCTCACAAACTATGCTGCACACAAACATGAACTACAAAGTGAAAATAACAGGGCATCTTGCAGAGCTCATCCTAAGCAAAAAAACACTCCTGAAACATGTTTAGAGGTTCTAGATGTCACATAATTACTTAGGTTTTTCAACTACCTACTCCAGATAAGCGAAGATGGATACACCACTCACATGTTTGCCCTGGAGGAAAATTTGCTTTAATTCTGTGAATGTCATTTCCAAAAGAATACATATGCAAAGACTAAAAGGTCTACCTTCTTGATATTTCCTATGAAAGTCTGATGTTATTCAATGCATAAGTACATTCAGTCTCCTTCCATCCCACTTAAAATACTGTAAAAGTATTATTTGCAAAACTTCATAATGTGCTCTTATATTTAATATCTGCATAGTTTTCTTTCACAAGTATTGCTGTAAGTAAGTGAGTAACAACAAAAGAACCATAATCTTCAAAGCCCTCTTCAACATTCAGATAATATTTACTAAGTGAAACTGATTATAGGATCTGTTTCTTAAAAAATGAAAAAGAACACCATAGACAAATAACATTTTCCTATTGTCAACATATAATGCTGGCATTTAAATTTTACCATCTTGACTTTCTATTAATATAAAATAACATGAGAAAGAGAAGGTACACTTATCTTTCATGAAGAAACCCAATCTGATGTTTTTAGCAAAAGTCAAACCTTGACTAAAATAAATGGCAACCGGACTCATAAGCAAGACATACTTGACCTGTGGCATAAGCAAATCTAAAAAGTTCGTGAAATTTAACCTATCAGACACTTTTCAGGCCTGGGACTTATATCCAAGATGCTGTTTGGGCCTTCAAAGCAATCTGCCCAGCAAATAAATCACACATGAAAACACTATACTAGAGCACTCTTTATAAAGTTCCTTTGTAAGGAGTATTCCCCTTCTAAGGGTGTTCCCCTTTCAGGTCCTAGACACTTTTCCATATGGGAAATATAACACAGGAAAGCTTCCTTCCATCTGGTGCCTTGAAAAACACTTATGAAGAGATTTTACTGAACATCTTTTGATAATCTTGATACTCCAGACATCTCTTTGTCAGAGTCAACCTAAAATGTGAATCATGGCAATCATAATTTATACTAATAGCCTGGATCCAAGTGTAAGGTGCAAAAGAGAAAAGAGAGGACAAAGCAGATGGTATGGTCAGATGGATCCTCGTTATTGTGCAACTAAACATGAGACTACTTTGCACAAGAAGGAACTATTGG
>SJYC01102386.1:0-17600 GCA_006408675.1 Madoqua kirkii | reverse complement strand
TATAACCATCTTAATTATATATATATATATATATATATATATATATATATAAAATTTATCAAGTAAGCAGTCAGATGAACTAAAATTCTATAAATGAAACTAACAAATGGAATACAGACTAATTTCAAACTTGATGCTCCTTATTTTAATAGACAACATACTTTAATATAGAACATCAAATTTTAACTGGCCCACTTACTCCCCAAGTGGTGCTGGCAAAAGTAATTCCATGGAGATTTTCTGGTTCTAAGTGAGTGACTTTCTGGGTAGCTTTTGCGAAATGATCTTAATAGGACTTTAAATGATCATCTTTGGATTCACAGGAAAGGGGAACTCTAAAAATAAATTTTTATTAACTTGTCCAAACACTTTTGAGTTAAGGAACTGGAAGGAAATGCATCTTTGCTACTTAACTTCTGTGATCTAATAAACAGGTGGGTTTTCCAAGAGCATAACTTCATTCATTCAAACTAAATGTTTTTAATTCAGAAAAGTAGGGGCTGGATTGTTAATTAATTTGGTTTAGTCAGTTATTAATTGCAGAGTTTAACAGTACAAGCAAGACAGCTAGGAAATGTTTAAAATCCTTTAAAGCATTAACTTTTCAGGTTAAGTGGGAAATATGTCCAAAGAGTCTATTTACATAAAACTCATTATTGTACTGATTGCAGATCATGAATATATATATACATTGGAAAAGGTACATTAATGGCATCTGCTTTCCTTTAGTTTAATCGGAGCCCCAATCTCCACTAAACTGAGAGCTTTAACAGAGGGTCATGGTGCCTCTCTCTTCACCACTTGAAACTAGCCACCACTCAATTAAATATTTGTTCAATGAATATATTTTCCTGAACGCTCAAAATAGAAAAACAAAAGGAAACACACCCAACATAAAGGAAAATTGCCACCTAGTGAAATGTTTAAATAGGGATGGTGGATCAAATTTGAAACAAAGTACACACTAAGTAAAGAGGACACATTATACTATATACCTTAAATTAGTGGTGGCTCACTGGTAAACAATCGGCTTGCCAATGTAGGAGATGCTAGTTCAATCCCTAGATTGGGAAGAGCCCCTCGAGAAGAAAATGGCAACCCACTCCAGTATTCTTGCCTGGGAAATCCCATGGACAGAGGAGCCTGGTGGGTTGCAGCCCATGGGGTCACAAAAGAGTCAGACACGACTTAGTGACTAAACAACTACTGTTTAATTAATTTCCATTTTCCACCCCCAACTTCCCTATAAATTTTCTGGATTTACTTACCCACAGTTTTAGCCAGATGTATTAATTAATTTCACTGTATTAAAAATTAGTAGCCATAGTAAAAGAGATAATTTTCCTTCTGTATCTGACCCTCTTACCATACAACTATTCAACATGTTTTTCTCTTATAACTCAAAGATCCAATTCAAAGTAACAAAAAATTAATCTGAAGTTCTCAAACTTGCAGAAGTGGTTTATAGAAGCAAACTTTGCTTATAAAAAGTTTAGTTTCAGGAAAATTTTAGTTCAGACTTTTACATGAGGGAACTACATGGTTGGAGAAAGATTTCTGTTTAAGTATTGAAAATAATAAAATCATTGTTTAAACCCTATATGCGTCAAGATTTTTTATTAATCCAGCTGACTTATTCATCAAATTAAAATGCTAACATTTCTCACACCATACATGAAAACATGCATATTATGATCAGGTACATGAATGCATGAGTCTCCATAAAATTAAAACAGAGAGAAGCATCTACTCCCAACAAACACCAAGAATTACCTAAAACTTTGATTTAAAGTAAATCGAGTATTTCTTTAATTTTTAAAATAATTTTTGTAGGGGCATTTTTGAAAGCCTTATTGGAGAAGGTTGTCCAGACACAAGCTTAATCAACTACAAAAATGCATAAGCAAAAGAAGCTAATGACCTTGCTTAATTAAAATGTGAAACTTCAGCCTCTTAAATTCCACGTATACGATTTTACAGGAGGCTTCAGTAAGTCACTCTCTTGACAAGAGCATTCAGATTGCAGAGAAGGCTACAAAGGCGTTAATGACATTTACCCCCCTAATAAGAGCTGTTCACACTTCATGGTTTTTCCTTGTTATTGCTCAGGATAGACACTAGCACCTCATTGAAAGATCAGTGCTGCAAGGGAGAAAAAGGCCCCTGGAGACACCTCAGACTTGAGGAAAAGCACTAAATCAGGTGATGCCACATGGATGACATGTCTGATTCTCAGGGGTTCTCACTCACCCTATGGCCAGGGATTTCAGGCAGTTACCACAGCCAATCAAACCCTCCCCCACTCCCAGAGACAGGGCCATCCTCTTCTGCAGCAGGCAGAATGAAAGCTGGGGATAAAAGAAAGAAACTTCTTTCAGGTGCCCTAGGTCTGGCAGGATCCAAATGTCTTGTACTGCTTCTCCGTTAATCTCCATCGACGTGGGGCTGCATGAATAAAACACTGACCTTTTCACCTAAGAGACCACAATTTGAATCCAATGTAAAGTCACCGGAGAATCAATGGACAGAGGCAATCATATTTTAAAGCAATAAAACACTGCAAAAAGGAAAAGGGAGAAAAAGGAGGGTTTTGGGTTTTTTTTTTTTTTTGCCGTGGTTTTGGCCACAGATTCAACCCGGTTTCCCTGGCTCAGCTATTATGAATTGGATCTCTGATTCAGAATTGAAAAGCTCCCAGCTCTGCCCCTATGGATCTCACAATCTGGCACAAGCCCATGGCTACTGCAAGCAGACATTCCCTCACATGTCAATACGTGGAAAAGCAATTCCTGCCGGTGATGGAATGATGGCTGACTCAATGGAATATACTCAGCGTGAACTCTTATTCTGGCAGAGACGGCAGGACATAGAGACAAGGAGCTCTTAATTACTCTTTCAAGGGGAATTTAAGGGTGCTTTGTTCTTAATTTAAAATTCTAAACCTGCGTGCATACTTTAAAAGGGAGCAAATGAATGAACCAATTTAAGGAGCATCCCCAGCTACCTAATTCTGTGTCTTATCAACACACCATAAAATAAAGAGGCTTAATATTGACAGACACTCTAGAGGCAAGAACCTCTGGAATAGATACTCTATGGTTTAAATGTCAATGTCTCTGAAGCCTGGCCTAACCTGACTGTAAGCCAATATCTTCAGTGGTCTGTACTCCAAACATTCTCCTACTTATTCAACTAAGGATCTGGGAAAAAACTGCCTGTTGTAGACAGTATTCCTTCAGAATTGCCTCCCAAAGAGCATGCACTGAGCACCAGTCTCGAAATACCACATTTACTCAACTGCTATTTTTAAAACCAAAAATGAAAAAAAAAAAACCACAGCAGGAAAAACATATTAAAATAAAAATAGAAAATACAGTAACCACATTACTCATACTAACTAGAAAGCTGCCTCTGACACTATTATTATGGCTTTGTTAAAGAGAGAAAATTACACGAGAACAAGGAAACCTCTCCTTACAGACAGGACCTTCAGTTCTCAGAGTCTCTAAAAAAATGCTTTTCTGGGGATTAGAGGTGAGAAATACACGGTAAATTGCAGACAAGCTCTGGACAGTAAATGGGGGCCAGTCAATATTCCCTTTTCTTAGTTTGGGGTCTTATGTAATATGGTCTATTGTGGCCATGCAAAGCACTGCGCTACTGAAACACAGAATTACACACTGCAAGTCCCTTGTTCCAAGTCTATCTTGACTGAGAAACAGAGAGACGGGCGGGGGAGCGGGGCACAAGAGGTCACTGAGTTGCCACCAACAAATGATAATACTTCTTCAGTAGCAACAGGACCTCAGTGGGGAGTTCCTAAAACAACTGTTCTGGAAGCTGCTAGTCAGTGATCCACCTTTTTAACTTGGAGGGTTATTAGCAACAAATGTCAGGTTTGTGAACCAAGAGAATCACCAGTCACTCCCCTTAGAAACGGAAGGGGATGTAACACCAGATGAATGAAAAAGAGCTTTCGCTCAACAGGTCCAGGCTTGGTCTAACCACACTCACCAACACCTCAGCTCAATAGAGCTCTCTCTCTCACAGTTCTCTACAACACAGCACTCTTCCTGCATGGAAAAAGGTTTGTTCCATCCCTTCTACTAGGTAACAATATCTCTCTTCTTCCTGAAGAATCTCTTCTTTCAGCAGGTCTTCCTAGAGTAATTCAATTTGGCAGTGGTCACTGTAATTCTGCTAGCAAATGTACTGGCCCGCATTCTACTTTCCAGCTGCTGCTGGCAATACCTCCACAGCTATCATACATGAATCAAGTAAGTATATCTTTATTTATGTTTGTCCCATCTGCGCAGATATAACAAAAGCTTCCAGAAACCTGCACAGATCCTCAGCCTATTTTCTGTTTTTCATAGCTCTTTGTGATCTCACGAATGAGCATCTGAAATGTAGGTCACTCCAAAGAAACAGAGGTAAGTCTACAATCAGGTCTTGAGAACCTGCCCACGATTTCTGCTATAGTCATGACAGAGCTCAGTTCCTGTGCGAGCCCCTCTCATTCTCCACCAGCCCCTTCTGTCAAACTGAGCAGAACATTAGAGGACACTGTAGCTCAAAGAAAATGCATGGACATAGAGAAGAGTGACAAAGCTCTGATGCTCTAGGAACTTAAGGAGTTTTGGTGGGTGTGGAATTGGGAAACTGCTTGCCTTAAGGAATTAACACATATTATCCTGAGCACTGGGGCTTCCCTGGTATCTCAGGTGGTTAAGAAGCCACCTGCAATGCAAGAGACTCCAGTTCAATTCCTGGGCCGGGCAGATCCCCTCGAGAAGGGATAAGTTACCCACTCCAGTGATCTTGGGCTACCCTGGTGACTCAGATGGCAAAGAACTGCCTGCAGTGTGGGAGACCTGGGCTCGGTCCCTGGGTTGGGAAGAAATCTGGAGGAGGATCTAGGCCACCCACTCCAATATTCTTGCCTAGAGAATCCCCATGGACAGAGAAGCCTGCAGGCTACAGGTCACAGGGTCACAAAAAGTCAGACATGACTGAGCAACTAAGCACAGCACAGCATACTGAGACTGGGGCGTCCCAGGTGGCGCTAGTGGTAAAGGACCCGCCCCAAGGTAGGAGACAGAACAGCCTGGGTTTGATCCCTGGGTCAGGAAGATGCCCTGGAGGAGATGAATTTAACAAATTACTACCTTTTATCTTCAAAATTCCATCATGAAGGTATCATCAGGAAAATGAGGCTTACAGAAATTATTTCCTTTCTGCAAGACTACAGAACTAATTGGTTGTAGAACTGAGGTCTGGACTCAAAGCTCAGACGACATTTTCTATTTTAAGAAAACCCAACAACTTTCCACTTTAGACTCAACAAGGAGCATGTAAGAATGTTGTTCTGGAGATCATAGGCTTTAACTGATGCCATCACAGAGAATATAAATTTCAAGTAAATCTGAATTGGTTCTCACCATGGCAAATAGCCAGTGAGATCTGGGCTCAATTCTGCTCCTTTTGTGCAATACACAAACCCTCCCTCCTCCTCCCATGGACACAAATCCTCTTCTGGTAGTTGCTGCATTCCACTTTAGAATTTGGTGAGCTATCTATTTCCACTTTGCAAGGGTAAAGGGAGGAATATTTTTATTTTAGCTCTGAGTACAAAACATCAAGCTATGTCCTTGGATATACGGTGTTTATTTTCATTGCTGTTCAAATAGTTAAGAGCTTTGGCCAGGGATTCAAAAATCCCTGTATTCTTTTTCCAGCTCTGACCCTGCCTGAGAGGCCTTTAGCCACGATAACTTTAGAACCAGGGATAATAGTCTCTGAAACTCTCTCTCTAATAGGGAGGTTAGGAGGATCACTGGGATAATGTCTGTAGAATAGTCAAAGCAGTCAGGAAATCAGACACTATAAGTATAGTACATTGTCCTGAACCATCTACTTTTGTATATCCTTGCCAAAGACAGGGAGGATCTTGACCATTCACACCTGCAATCCTTCTTGCCTGAAAAATTCACATTTGTGGAAAGGATGCAAAGACCCCTTACATGATGATGGTGATAATCTGATCTTTAGTTGAAGTCAAATAATTCCTCCTACCTGTACATTCTTATACCTTTGAGCTTAATGCCTATGATTTATTAAAAGATGTTTCTTCCATGTGAACGAAGGCTTCCTGAGAGATCTTTTCTTGTGTACTCAGCACAGAGTAATTTATCAATACAACTGGCTATTTGAAGGACTATCTAAATGAATGTATACCTAGATCCATTTTCTTTCTGTTTCAGAAATTTCCTCAGAAATCTCTCAGGTCAGATAACAGCCATTAAAAAGGGTGCCTATTTTAAGTAAGTTTTACTTCATGCAATGAAGTGAAAGCCCAGAGACTCTAACCATTTAAATAAATTCATCAAGTACTCATTCATTCTGTGCCAGGTGCTTGGAAGGGTATTGAAAGAGTTGATGAAATAGAGAAATGCAAAGGTAATAAAATAATAGTCATAAATGGAATAAGTCATTACTAAAAAAAAGTTCACATGTATATACACACACAATGTAGTAATGGTTAATATCAATAAGAGTGCTGTGGTCTACTTATTGCATTAAGGACTTTATACATATCATTTTATCAACCATTATAGATGAAGACACTAAGATACAAACATGTTAAATACTCTGTCTTAGGTAACAGAGCTATCAGGGAGTAAACCAAGGTTCATAAACATGTCTATTTCACTCCAAAGTCCAAAATCTTTGTCACGATCCTCTCCTGTCTCTTACTTGTAATCACACATGTACCATGTATATATATACATGCAAGTTTGTGTGTACGTATGTATATGCACAGGTATGTATGTACTATTTATCTACAATTGAATAGTATCTACCTTTTCACCTGACTGGCTGGGAAGACACCCTGTTCTAAGAGTCGTGGTGGAATGCAAAATATTCAGGATTTAAATCTGCTTTATACACACAGCTCTAAATTGGTCAGGCTGGCAACAGTCTAGAGCAGCCTATATCACTGTCTTTTTCATCATCTGTTAACAGTTAGCATTTATGGACATTTAGCAAGCAGCATGACTAAATGCTTTATGTGCATCATCTTAGTTTATCCTCACAATAAACCCATGAGGTAGTGAGTATCCCTGCTTTGCAGGTGAGGGAACCCAGTCTGAGGCTCTGTTTTCACACAGCTAGTAAGAACTGGATCCAGGATTCAAACTCACACATTTGCCTTAACTACACTCATCTCTGCCCAAAGTTTCCTAGCCTAACTGTTTAAAAAGCAGGCAGAATGTGGGCTGCTGCACCACACGTGAGAGGGGCACTGACCTGTGGGCATTCAGCAGGGGCGGAGGCGCCACTGGGGGCGACTGCTCGGCGGGACTAGCGTCCCAGCTCCCCCCAGTCACATGGCCCGAATCAGACGTAAGCTCTCATTAGCAACACGTGGTGCCAAGCGACCCAATTTTAGGCCTGGTCCGTGAAAACCTTCCCCAGCGGCCCTCCACCCACACTCTAGGGGCTGCCATCAGGAAGAGGAAGCTGTAGGCCCACAGAGAGGCAGAGCCATAAAATGGCAGAAGCCCTAAAAGAAAACAAAGTGAAAGAGTCAGTCGTGTCTAACTCTGTGACCCAAAGGACTACAGCCCGCCAGGCTCCTCTGTCCATGGAATTCTCTAGGCAGGAATACTGGAGCTGGTTGCCATTCCCTTCTCCAGGGGATCTTCCAGACCCAGGGACTGAAGCCCCATCGCCGGCACTGCAGGCAGGTGCTTTACCATCTGAGGCACCAGGGTGGCTCTAAGCCTCAAATCAGCCCAGGGAGGGAAGAACTCACCACACGGGACACCGGCTGCGAAGGAGAGAGAAATCCTACTGCGCTAGCCCGCTAGGAGTTTACAGTGCATTTACTATCAGTTCAGTTCACTTGCTCAGTCGTGTCCAGCTCTTCGCGACTCCATGAATCGCAGCACGGCAGGCCTCCCTGTCCATCACCATCTCCCGGAGTTCACCCAGACTCACGTCCATCGAGTTAGTGATGCCATCCAGCCATCTCATCCTCGGTCGTCCCCTTCTCCTCCTGCCCCCAATCCGTCCCAGCATCAGAGTCTTTTCCAATGAGTCAACTCTTCTCATGACACGGCCAAGGTACCAGAGTTTCAGCTTTAGCATCAGTCCTTCCAAAGAACACCCAGGACTGATCTCCTTTAGAATGGACTGATTGGATCTCCTTGCAGTCCAATAAGAACTAGCATTTATCCTAGTGATATTAACTAATGGCTAAAATGTACTTCCTATCTTTTACTAAGCATCTGACATCTACAGAGAAACATGTTGAGCCTGGAATGGACAATGTCCTGCTGTAACTACAGAAACCCAACTCCATGTACAGATGTAAATGAAAGTACCAGCTGGAACTAGAGTTACAACATGATTTTATCCACATTATTTCATCATTTCACCATCCAAAAAGCAAGAGAGGTATAAAGGGTTATCTCAACTTAGAGATGAAGAAACCATGGCTAAGAACGGCACATTCCCCATGTTCACATAAATAATCGGTGGCAGGACCAAGACTTTGGCCCAGTCTTATTACCCAGCACACAGTTCCTCCTTTACCATCCAACCGGATATCTTTTTATGCACCAGGAAAAAGCTGCTTCATCTCTGCTCTACTCTTGGCACATGATATAGTTGAAATCTTACTAACTAGGTATAAAACCTTCAGTTTTTTACACTCAATTACAAAAGGCATGTATCCCTGGAAAGGTTAGTCAAAGATGAGCATTGACAATGAAGCATTATTAAGCACTAGATCTAGAGGGAAAATTTGGGTCATGGAAATCAGAAAACAAAGGGAAGCTGATACAGGTGGAATATTAGGAAATAGGCAAGAAAAGGAACCCAAAACAGGAACTAATTTCACATAATTTTGCTACTGAATATTTCTCGAGCCTTCTATGTTCCCCAAACCACACCACTTTGATCTACAAGACAGTCACATATCACAGCTTGATAGTCTTACTGCTCACAGAGTCAGAGACTCACAGTGGAATCAGATTTCAAAACTTCCTCCATCCAGTATTTAGCAAGCACTATTACGTGCCAGGCTGCGAGGCAGGTTACAGTGATGAACAAAAGGTAAGTGGTTCTTAATTTTCTGGAAGTTTTGCTAATTAACAGTTTCTGTGATCAAGGAAAAGTCCTTGACCTCTTTGAGCTTCAACAACTACAGAAGTTAATTCACTGGCAATTCCTACAAGAGGGTGGTATGACAGAGAGGATTCAAAGAGCAAATGTATGTGAACTTGCTCCACAAAAGGGCTGTTTAAATCCAAGTGTTTGCTTAATATTGATGTTGCCTACCACACGGATACCACAAAACACTTACACTACACAGACCACTGGCTAGGAGGTGCTGGGGGGTAGAGCTTCTGTTTCTCTTTTCCCTGCTCTCAGTAGCTCAGCTGCTATTACAGCCTTTGGACCCCAGGACACCTAAAGAAAGATGAAGGGCCACTGGACCAAGTGAAGTCATTGGATATGACACGGGTTCCACAGTGAAACACCAAGTTATGTCAAATGAAGCAGAATTTTTTACCCATTCATTTAATAAGTATGTACTGAGTACCCTGGGTTCATGGCGTTTCTGAGTGAGGAAGCCAGGAAAAAACATTTTAACAGTTGACTTGATTTATTTCAAATTGTATTGGAGCTTGAGGGATACAGAATTCTGAGAGATAACCATGTGAGAAAAGACCCACATGGGTTAAGCCGGATTGAATAAGGTCTCTGTGAAAAAGTGGGACTCTGGTGGACAACTAACGAGTAAGAGTCCAGGCAGAAGAACCCACATGTGCACGTGCCCCAAGATGGAGAAGAACTGAGTGTGTTCAGGAATGGAAGATTTCTGATGAGCTTCACAGAAAGAGGCTATGAAGTAAGCAAGGTTAGTGGAAGTTCCTTATCTAACCTCGCATATCACTTGCTCTAGAATTTCTCAGAGCCTTATGCTAACGTTATCACGAAGCCTGGAATCAACGCTGCTGGGAGAAATATCAATAACCTCAGATATGAAGATGACACCACTCTTACAGCAGAAAGCAAAGAACTACTAAAGAGCCTCTTGATGACAGTGAAAGAGGAGAGTGAAAAAGTTGGCTTAAAACTCAACATTCAGAAAACTAAGATCATGGCATCTGATCCCAGTGGAAACAGTGACAGACTTTATTTTTCTGGGCTCCAAAACCACTGCAGATGGTGACTGCAGCCATGAAATTAAAAGACGCTTGCTTCTTGGAAGAAAAGTTATGACCAATCTAGACATCATATTCAAAAGCAGAGACATTACTTTGCCAACAAAGGTCTGTCTAGTCAAAGCTATGATTTTTCCTGTAGTCATGTATGGATGTGAGAGTTGGACTTTAAAGAAAGCTGAGTGCCAAAGAATTTATGCTTTTGAACTGTGGTGTTGGAGAAGACTCTTGAGAGTCCCTTGGACTGCAAGGAGATCCAACCAGTCCATCCTAAAGGAAATCAGTCCTGAATATTCATTGTGAAGGACTGAGCTGAAGCTGAAACTCCAATCCTTTGGCCACCTGATGCGAAGAACTGACTCATTTAAAAAGACCCGATGCTGGGAAAGATGTGGGAGGAGAAGGAGACGACACAAGATGAGTTGGTTGGATGGCATCACCGACTCAATGGACATGGATCTGAGTAAATTCCAGGAGCTGGTGATGGACAGGGAGGTCTCATGTGCTGCAGTCATGGGGTCACGAAGAGTCGGACATGACTGAGTGACTGAACTGAACTATTATAAGGCTCTAAGGAAAGGTTCCAGAGTGGAGGTCCTCCCAATGTTTAAGCTGGACCTCCAAGATCAATGGGCCCAGATAGTCGAGGAAATGTTCCCCTAGAGGGTTGACTGTTCTCTTAGTTCCGCTTGTTTCGAGACACAGGTGACTTGAAATGGGCATCACTGCTTGCTCTCTCACCAGGCTGATGACACCTCAGCTAATTATTTGGAGTATCTGATATGGCTCCCTGAATCCTGGCAGGACTCATTTTGCAAAGGCGGAGATTTCCACACATGGGCTGGCGTATGAGCCCAGGCAAGTCAGTTACATGTTCAAACTGCCAAAGAGACTGTGTGAATACTTGATTTTTAAATGATTAAATTCAACAGCGATAATCACCCATATTCTTACTTTCTGGGTCATAGTCAGGGAAAATGGGGAAAGAACAGGATACTGCTTTTAGCCCTTGTCAGTAGATCTACCATGAGATACAGACTTGAAAAAGAATGACTCTTCAGCAGTAAGAAAAAAAAATACCTCATGCTGTTTTTTAGGATCAGATTGCCTATTTCTTCCTTTTTCTGTTGTATGGGAAAATGCCTAAAATTTGCTTCACTTTTCTGGCACTTTCTGAATGAACACTTTAATTGGTACACTGGAGAATACTGGGTTCTTCACCTTTAAGATACTACCTGGATTCTTAACTCACTGTAATCCACGTCATGCTCTGCAGTTTACAGCCTGCTGGTTAGCTTATGAATCACACAAATAATCATATAAGTAAAAAGCAATTTTACAGAAACAGTACAGGATTCTTAAAAAAAAGAAAAAAACTGCTGGTCTTTTAAATAAATCTGTGGCACCACTATCATCTCCTTTTCTCTTTTAATAACCTCTTCAAACATGCTTGCAAAGGATAGTTTCAAACAGCCAACCCCTCTTTCCCCCACATCCAAAAATTAAAAATCAGATCAAATACTGTGATAGATACTTTTTACCCATTCAAAAGTATTTCTGAAACCAGAAGTGGCTGTGTTTATACATGAGGGATATAGGTTTGGACCCAGAGAGAGTTAAATTAATATCCTGGCTTTACCAGTTCAACTTACAGTACATCTTCATTTGCCCAGTAACACAATCTATAGCCAACTGCTAACCAAGTCAATATGTGGTAAGACTAACAGCCACCCTAACTTGCCTTGATAATTATTCTCCTTTAACTGACATAATATTCAATATACTGTTGTTGAGAGCAATAATGCTAAAATTGATGCCTTGAGGGCTACAAGACAATTGAGTTTTAGCCAGATAAAATGACTTGTACACTAATAGTGCATTATAGGTTTCCACAACCTTTGGATGCACATTTTACAGTCTACCTGCTCAAATATGTTACATGTAATTATATTCAATGTCTTCTGAGCATACCTTATCATTACTATATATAATTTTTAAAATACTGGCCAATAATCAAACAACATGGCTTGAGATAAAAAAGGTTTATTTCTAAATAGCATATTTTTTAAATGAAATGATTATTATCTCACTACATAAGTAATAGTGTTATCTGCTTCAACTTTTTGCTTTTTTCTTAAACTGATAATTGTTTTCACAAGAAACAAGTAGATGATAAATGCTGAATAACAAAAAGCATTATTTAAATAAAATTCATATTATATCAGTCCTACCAATAAGACAAGACAGAAACTAAACACAGTGTTCCTCTAATGTAACATCTACAATTTTCTCAAAATGTCCATTTTAGACTCTGAGAAAAAGTATTATATTAAATTTGAGACTTTGTCAAAATTGTCATGAAATTAATGAAAATTACCTATAATTTAGGAATCACAGTAATTGAAAGTGTTTCTTCTATGTAGTACTTCACCCCTAATTAGAGACTATAAATATTAGTTAATGGCTTTGCTGAATTTTCCTCTGAAATTTCATTTCTCTTATAATTCGTATTTTTAAACCTGAGGCCTTCATACAGAACAAAATGTGGAGTATGTTGTCTATGCCTCCCCTAGAGGTTATGTTGAAATACTGAGAAAAAATTAACACCTAAGTAGTAATTTCAAATAAAACACAGAACAGGCAGTGTTCAAGGCAGAACAATAGGCTTACACCCCAGAACAACTAGCAGACTCTGTATTTATTGCCATCAAAATGCCACGGCACACTGGGCTGTCATGACGGCGACTCATCACAGTCATGCACGTGTCTATGTGCTTCCATAAAGAGGCCATACATATGGCCCACGCAACTTAGGCAGAAACAGACACGCAGAACGAAAGTAAAGTACTGGTGAGCAGCACTAAGCGTCACAGTGGAGGCAGTCAGACGGGAACAGGTTGGGGAATATTACTCTAAGCTGACAGTTCCATTGAAAACGCTGCAGGAGGCTTGTTCCTTCCTGTAGGGTAAAATCCACCCCAAATGGACATTAACAATCCTATGCGGAAACCACTAGAGAAAGACAAGGCACTATCCTACCAATAAGACAAGACAGAAACTAAACACAGTGTTCCTCTAATGTAACATCTACAATTTTCTCAAAATGTCCATTTTAGACTCTGAGAAAAAGTATTATATTAAATTTGAGACTTTGTCAAAATTGTCATGAAATTAATGAAAATTACCTATAATTTAGGAATCACAGTAATTGAAAGTGTTTCTTCTATGTAGTACTTCACCCCTAATTAGAGACTATAAATATTAGTTAATGGCTTTGCTGAATTTTCCTCTGAAATTTCATTTCTCTTATAATTCGTATTTTTAAACCTGAGGCCTTCATACAGAACAAAATGTGGAGTATGTTGTCTATGCCTCCCCTAGAGGTTATGTTGAAATACTGAGAAAAAATTAACACCTAAGTAGTAATTTCAAATAAAACACAGAACAGGCAGTGTTCAAGGCAGAACAATAGGCTTACACCCCAGAACAACTAGCAGACTCTGTATTTATTGCCATCAAAATGCCACGGCACACTGGGCTGTCATGACGGCGACTCATCACAGTCATGCACGTGTCTACGTGCTTCCATAAAGAGGCCATACATATGGCCCACGCAACTTAGGCAGAAACAGACACGCAGAACGAAAGTAAAGTACTGGTGAGCAGCACTAAGCGTCACAGTGGAGGCAGTCAGACGGGAACAGGTTGGGGAATATTACTCTAAGCTGACAGTTCCATTGAAAACGCTGCAGGAGGCTTGTTCCTTCCTGTAGGGTAAAATCCACCCCAAATGGACATTAACAATCCTATGCGGAAACCACTAGAGAAAGACAAGGCACTGTGTGCATCTCTGGGCTGGCAGGAGCAGGGACTGTGAAACTGCTTCCACGCTTCGTTCTTTCTGGCCTCTTTCTGCTGGACCCTGGGTCCCCTCAGGGGCCCCTGACCACCCAGGACTTAACTTTCCACTCACCCCAGTGAAATGTCCCCATCCCGAGGCAAATGAGATAATGCTTGTGAAAGTGTTCTATAAACTGAAAACGTATATATAATTATTCCTATTATCAGCATCATCTCGTCTTCTGAGGGCCAAACTCCCGGTGCCTTCCAAGTTGACATCTCACTACAAAATGATTCTACGCTAACCAAGCAGTCATTGGAGCAGACAGGTGAGCCTACCTTCTCCTATCTTCCCTCTTTCTTTACTTCCACACAGCGCCCCCGGTCTGCTCACTTGCCCTGGCTAATACCTGGAGAACGACAGGAATGTGTGTGTGTTCATGCCTGGTTAAAGCATGGGCGAAATTCTACCCCCCTCAACCCTCACTCATTACACACCAAGCTGGCAGCCTTACACACATCATAGGCTGGTTTGGGGGATCAACAAGCCTAGCAGAGCCAAAACCATTTTTTTTGAAGGGGTCAGTTCTCCTGGTATTGTTCCCCATGAGAAATTTCAAAACATTGCTTCAGATTCTACCTTCTCCAATTGCGATCTCCTTTGGCAAGAGGGAGTATCTCTTCATCGTCCAGTGTGGTCTTTTTGGATCCTGGGGTCTCCCAACATGCTGCTTTCAACATTTACCCTTCAAGGGTCGTAGGAAGACAGATGGCCATAAAAACATTTCAGAGGCAAAGTACACAATGCATAATGACTTAGGAGATACGGCAAAAAAATAAAAATAAAAAAGACAGAAAAGGCGAGGCGCCTAGGGGTATGGGGAGTGGAGGCTGCCGGCCTTCAGAAAAGTCTCTTACCAGACCCGAGACCCGAGATGCCCTTGACACAAAGAAGGGGCTCAAGCTGGAGGAACAGCTGCTGTGAAGGCCAAGTCTATAACCAGGTCTGCAGGTTTTGGAAGGCGAGGGTTTACTGGTTACAAAAGCAGGGAGCTTACCACAGAGGTTACACAGCTTTTCCTCTGATTTGGATGAAGAAGCAATAAATGGTTAGGGTGCAGAGACCACCAAGGAAGTACCAAACCTACCAGGTTAACTGTGAGAACGAACTCTGCTAAACCCAGACGAAGGGCAGCCTCAGACTGCCTCACACCCAGCACCCACCTTGAGCCCTCCCTTTCAGAGGAGGCTTCCAGAAGACTCAGGGAAGCTGGGAGGCCCATGTTGTAGGGAGAGGGAGCTGAATTCAGAAGAATGCGAACAGAGCAACCCTAAGCAACAGGCCACCGTCTCCCTTTTAACGTTCACCACGAAGCCTGGGCGCTGGCCGGCTGGCATACAGTTCTTGCTTTCCAATCCCCTGCCCAGCCCGCCGGAAGGGCCACGTTAACCAGAATGGGGCATGCATGCCTGGGCCTGCGGGGGCTGGGAGGGCAGGATTGGCCCAGGGCTCCTACCCCAGCCCTCCTCCAGTTGGCCCCAAGACACCACTCTGGCGCCTCCCCCTACCTGAAGGATGTACCCCCGGACGTAGTCACGTAGCGTCCAGCCCAGGCCGTGCAGGATGTGAAGCACCTCCTCTTGCTTCAGGACGCTGAAGAGACGGTCCAGAAGGATCTTGAGCCGCACGGGTACCGCCTGCGTGCCGTAGAGCATCAGACTGCTGATATCGAACACCACGTTGGACTGCACGATCTCCACCTGGGTGGGGTGGTACAGGTGCTGTGTGCTGAGCTTATCCAAGGCTGTGGTGGTCCCGCCGGAGGTCCAGGGGCAGCAGGAAGGCAGAGAGAAAAAGGAGAGGGCGGAGATAAGAGAAAGGAGAAGCCAGTTACTGGAAGTTACGGGGGACTGGGTCTCCATTTCTATACCTGGATGATAATCGAAACCGGACGGTGTAATGTACACAGCGCTCATCCCACCTCCTCCTGACTTGTTTATGTTCTTGTATTCCATGTGTTTATAAAGTCCAGACAACAGCAGACACAAAACACACTTGGTTTGCAGGAAGAGAGCCACCGCGGAGGCTTCTAAATGACTGTGGCTGGCACTAAAAAACCAATTAATTTGCTAATTGAACTATGGCTCAGCCCAAGTCACCATGGTGTCCCCTGTCCCTGCATCAAAAGGAGGAGCACATACACACAGCTGCCAACCTAGGCCCCAACTGCACGTTCGACCAGCATCATTTTCTGAGTAAGATTCACCCCTTAAGATACCTGGATGGCTTGAAGAGAAGAGGAGGGTGTTCTTTGGACTTACAGGGGTAAGAGGTTAATCCAGAGGAGATAAGGAAAGCTGACCTCTGGGGGCCAGATGGGCGCTGGTCATTTACCTTAAGCTGAATCAGCTAAGAGGAATTATTCCAAGACTCAGTTCTCCAAAATTCCCCTCTTGCTGTTTACCTGTTAGGTTTAGTGTTCTCTAAGTTACTCAGAAGAACTAAAGAAAAAAAGAAATTCAGGTCATAAATAGGTACTTTATTAATAGCTGTGATAAAGGGTTTAGTATGAGATGAAAATAGAAAAAAATGACTAAAATCAAAGTATGAGAATTCCTGTGTATTTCAGATACATCATCTCAGCATAGAAAACTGAGAATGGCCATTCTCAGAGTAAATATGTTCAGTGGAACCAATATTTCAATAATTAGGCCTTTTTCTCCTCAAATTTGAGAAATCACATTTCTGCCCTGGCTCTGAAAGCCAGATAAGGCTATTCATTCTCATCCCCATCCTTATCTGAGTTACTGAGAACCCTACTACAGGTAAACAACATTTTTACTCAGTTTTTCTAGAGTGACCCATTAAGATACAGCATTGTCCCATCCACAGGGCTCAAAGAGATGCTGCAAAGATGACTGCGATAATGAATAAGAGGTCCTTTGAACAGAAGAGAAGGCAAAAGCACTAGATCAGCTGCCAGAATTATACAGATATGACCTTCTAGAGATTTAAAGAGAGACACAGGAGCCTGAAAGATGCACACCTAAATGGGCATCAGACAACAACTGCCGGGCTCAGATCTACCTAATTTTACCTGCAAGCACCCAAGGTTTCTGCAAGTTCTCACCACTGTCTGGCTGAATGCCTCAATCACTCTTCCCAATAACCTTCTCCCTGAGCAGTGCGGGCTACCATAGGTGCACACAGTGAGTAGCTCCTCTCTTAATACACTGGTATTTCTGCATATTAATATGAGCATTTAAAAGTACATGCACACACACACAATTTTTTGTGTTTCAAATGTATTTTTTCAGGGCTCCTCCTCCACTCTCGTTTCCTCTTGACTTGTGGTCACTGGAGAGTTCATGTACTCTTGATAAATTGCCTTCTTACATCCACAGTGTAAAGGCCCTTATCATTTACCCGCTGGCTTCATTCAACACATTTACTCCCAGGAATACTTTGTCAAAGAGTTCGGGTTTCCTCATACTTCATTTCTTGCAGCTGATTTGTCTGAT
>SJYC01102385.1:0-14071 GCA_006408675.1 Madoqua kirkii | reverse complement strand
CCAGGAATACTTGTCAAAGAGTTCGGGTTTCCTCATACTTCATTTCTTGCAGCTGATTTGTCTGATCTTTCCTATTCTAGTGGTTAAGTCAACTTTGAATAAATAGCTTTAAAAATTAATTTAACGTTTTAGAAAGATAAGGGATTCACAAGCCTAGGGACTGAAGTCTTTTCTCACTCCACAGGGCATTTAGATGGCAGGAAAGAGGCATTATCATCCCCGTTCTTCTTCAAGTACAGCTTAACTACGCATCTTCTGTGCAGTGGCTGCTCTGCTTACAGAATCCAGTATCCAGCTTGGGTGGAATCTGCTCCTCCTCCCTTCCCCTTCATCAGACTCCTCGTATCAGACTCTTCTTCACAAGATACACGGCTGAGACCACAACAAGTATGAAAATCTGGGAGGGTCAGGTAGAGCGGGCATAAAGTGCAACTGAACCTGCTTTCTGTCCATGTGACTGGTACCTTGTTATCTACGCCTTGAGTATATGTAGGGGTGTGTACCAGTGTGTTCTAAGGCCAGGTGTAAAGTTCAGCCCTCTCTCTTCCCACTCTAAAAAGGGCTGGCAGTTTTAGAGGATAAAGAGGACTAAACTGTTGAGGATACAAAGAGAGGCTGTTCAAAGAACTGAAAAAGCACAGGGAGAACAGATAAGGCAGAAGTATATCCCTAGATACGCTTATGAGACCATCAGAGAGTAAGGGTATTCAAAGGACATGACTGGGCACTTCCCTGGTGGTTCAGCAGTTAAGTATCTGTCTTCCAACACAGGGCGTGTGGATTCCATCTGTGGTCTTAGGAAACGAAGATCCCGCATGCCGTGGGGCAATTAAACCCACGCGCTGCAACTACTGAGTGCGTGTGCTGCAACTGAGACCATGCAGTCCTAAATTACTGAACAAATATTTTTTAAGAAAATAAAAGGACATTACTGATTGTTTAGCACATCACATGTCCAGAAGAAGGAATTGTTATAAGCCATGTAACCAGACAGTAGAGGTCAACAGTAGGTTTATGGGCCTTGCCTTCAGTTTAACTACTCACCTCTGCTATTATAGAAGGAAAAGCAAACTTAAAACTAATGGGCATGTCTGTGTTCCAATATAATTTTATTTACACAAATAAGTGCCTGGCTTACATTTTGGGTTCTGATATGAAAAATAAAAGAGTGGGCCAAACAGTTTAAAAAGTCAATATTTGATACGGAAAAAGCTCCTAGTGTGTGATTTAAGCAGCAGTTATCATAGAGATGAGCCATAGAGGAAGGTTGGAAAAAGTAAACTGCCCAGCTTGCTGATATCAACTGCAAATTTCAGCATAAACACATCATCAAAGATTATGCTCAAATGTCTTAAATGAAATCAAAACTTTCTGCTTTATAACTGCTGGATGGTACTGAGTCACTAAGTTGTCAACAGCTTTAAGGGGATGTCTCCTTGGTCAGCAAAGGGTTCAGTAATGATTTTTAAAACTGTCATAGTAAGTTGAGAACTGGACTCTGCCTAAGGTTATGCTCTTCCTATGTCTGCTTGTGGGGGAAAAAAGACTGGAGCTCAGGCAGGTTAGAAATTTGAGCCAATGGGAATGAAGGGAAGGCAGGGCAGGAGCTTGCTCAGCAGGATGGAATGGGGAAAGATGGTCCCCTACCTTTATGAGCTATGGGCCAACCCTCTACTAAGTTGTCCTATATCAATTGTTTTGCCAAAATTCCTTTTTCAAATGAAATCTTTACCAGAAATTGGACATAAAAATATATGAAGGTGAAGCTACTCTTGGTAAAGCTTGAGTGGATATGAATTTGACAACTTCCCATTATGAGTTACTATCTCTTCCCTCCCTGTTTAAGCATCTCAGTGGGACCCCTAGAGTTCTCAGAAGCAGTTTGAAAAGCACCTTTCTATACGACGAGATGATATCAATTGTTCCTCCAGCTGTGCTTCCCCTTCATTCTGGGTACAGAAACCACATTCCCCTTCAGGGAGCCCCTCTTCTTGTACACTCAGTACAATTTATTTCATACAGTGGAATATTCCTGAAACCAGTACCTCCCAGTTCCTTGGCCATAAAAACCAGTTTAAGAAAGGGCAAGTGACCTAAGTCTGAAGAGCGATATTGAATCCAGGGTTTCAGTTAGAACTGTGGGAGTTTTCCCTCCTTGAAATCAGTAGTTGTCAAATATGCTTGGGAACGAGAGTCACGTGGAGGACAGGTGGGGTGCAGAATGGTTAGAGAAAGACTAAGGACTAACAATGCTGTTTGAGCCAGAAGATACAGTTGCAGAAGACACAGTTATTTTTCAGTTACATGAGCCAACAAAATCTCTCTCCCTTTCTCTCTTCCTATGTCTGCTGGAAGTAGGATTCTGTAATTTATATCTAAGAGCCTTAACTAAGACAACTACCTTTTGGGGGTATTCTTTCAGCTAGATAACATGTATTTCAAAGAAGCTGTCAGCAGTTCAACTAAAGGTATGTTAGTTCCAGGCCAAAAGCAATTCACAATATCTCCAGTGACTGGAATGAGGGTATCCCTAACAATTTTATATCTCACACAAATTTGCCAAGGATGATGGACACCATCAGCAACATTAATAAATAAAAATAACTGTTGTATGGGGGGGTGGGGAGTAAAGGAAATGACCATTTAAGTACTAACTAAATGTCAGGCAGGCATCATTCTCTAAGGTTACAATGATCTTGTTAATCCTTTAAAAACATTAAGAACATAAGACATTACTATTACTGCCTACAAGTTCTGTGAGGGTCAGTAACTGGCCTAAGGTCACTTAGTTCTTTCTCCCAAGAAATTCTGTTGCCACAGCATGTTCAGATAAACAGTCAATAAGCAACTCTAGTAACGTGCAAGTCTTCATCATGCTGGAAGTCCCTAACTGCCAGCAATCTGGGCTTCCTGCCCATCACTCTGCTGAAGCAAGCATTTCAAAGGTCACCATCACCTGCCTTCCTACAAAATCCGATCGCTTTTCCCTTCATTATTCTCCATGATCTCGCCATAGCAGCTGACCTTATTGATCACCACTCCTCCGAATGCGCTCTTCTCCTTCATTCATGCATACATGCATTTACTCACTGGCACTTAACAACTCATCCCCAAGGCAGGTGCTGCATGCAGATGCTCTCGTCGTCTATGCTATAAAAAAAGATGTGATGAAGTACTGACAGACACAGAAGAAAGGGTGACTCTGAAGGGGAAGGAAAGTCTTATAAGATACTGGCAAGCAAGAAAGGAAGGTGGCAGTCCAGGTAGATGGAACTAAGGTAGGGATTCTCAAACACTGTGTCTCAGAATCAGCAGAAAGGGCTTGTTAAAACATACATCAGATCACTGGGTCACCCTCCCTTGGAGTTTCTGATTCACTGGGTCAGGGGTGGGGGTCAAGAAACAGGATTTCTAACAAGCCTCCACAAGACACTGATCCTGCTGGCCAGGGACGATACTTTGAGAACCACAGCACTAATGAGATGTGTGTAAGAGAACCGAACATCCAATGGATGTAACAAACCTGTGGCCAACAGTTGGAAGATGGATACAGAAAAGTCAGACAAGCAGTCTGAAAGAAACCTTAACACTGCAAGCCAAAACCACTGGAAAAGTTATAATTTTATTTCCAGTTAACAGGATATTAGTTTAGTTCCGTTCAGTTGCTCAGTTGTGTCCAACTCTTTGCGACCCCATGAATAGCAGCACGCCAGGCTTCCCTGTCCATCACCACCTCCTAGAGTTCACCCCAACTTATGTCCATCGAGTCGGTGATGCCATCCAGCCATCTCATCCTCTGTCGTCCTCTTCTCCTCCTGCCCCCAATCCCTCCCAGCATCAGAGTCTTTTCCAATGAGTCAACTCTTCGCATGAGGTGGCCAAAGTACTGGAGTATCAGCTTTAGCACCAGTCCTTCCAAAGAACACCCTGGACTGATCTCCCTTAGAAAGGATTGGTTGGATCTCCTTGCAGTCCAAGACTCTCAAGAGTCTTCTTCAACACTGCAGTTCAAAAGCATCAATTCTTCAGCGTTCAGCTTTCTTCACAGTCCAATTCTCACATCCATATATGACCACTGGAAAAACCATGGCCTTGACTAGACAGACCTTTGTTGGCAAAGTAATGTCTCTGCTTTTCAATATGCTATCTAGGTTGGTCACAGAACATACTAAATATTTCATAAGATTAAAATGACATAATTTTAGATGTAAAACTCTGGTGAGAGTCCAGAGGTTTATTTAAAGGAACAGTTGTCAGCTGGGGCAACTTGGCTCACAGCCACAACCCCTAAAGAAGAAAGTTGAAAGGGAGATGGTCAAGGTTCATTTGAAAAACTACTAGGACCTCCTTGGTGGCTCAGGGGTTGAAAATTGGCCATGTAATACAGGGGGTGTGAGTTCCATTCCTAGTCGGGGAACTAAGATCCCACAGGCCACGGGGCGACTAAGCCCGGCGCCGTTTAACTACCGAGCCCAAGTGCTCTGGATCCCATATGCCACAACTAGAGAGAGGCCTGCGCACTGCAACTACAGCTCCTGCACGCTGCAGTGAAGATCCTGCGTGCCACAACTACGACTGGATACAGTCAAATAAATAAATAATATTTTTTTAAAAAAGAAAAATTACCACGGGTGATGCTGACATACACCCCTAACACAGACACATCACTGAAAACCACAGAGCTGAGTCAAAGGGCAAGATGACCGAGAGCTAAGTGAACAGGGTAGGGAATGTTTGCAGTGCTCTATGGTGAGATGCCTTGTGTAGGTTTGTGTGAGTGTGTTAGTCGCTGAATTGTGTCTGACTCTGCGATTCCATGGACTGTAGCCCACTAAGCTCTTCTATCCATAGAGTTCTCCAGGCAAGACTACTGGAGTGGATAGCCATTCCTTTCTCTAGGATCTTCCCAAACTAGGGATCAAACCTGGGTCTCTCCTGCACTGCAGGCAGATTCTTTACCATCTGAGCCACCAGGGAAACCCCTGGACTTCAAATGATGATCTGCATAAACATGGGGTATGCATGGGCCTTTCAGAGATATGCAGACACATGGACTCAGTTTCCAGATCCTGAAATGCCGTATCTATTCTTTCCCAAAATGAATCCCCCTGAGAACAGACCTGCTGTCCATGCAGACTGTTGTTTAATCACTCAGTCATGTCTGACTCATTGCAATGCCATGGACTGTAGCCCACCAGGCTTCTCAGTCCATGAGATTTCCCAGACAAGATTACTGGAGTGGGTTGCCATTTCCTTCTCCAGGGGATCTTCCCAACCGAGGGATCAAACCCACGTCACCTGTACTGGCAGGTGGATTCTTTACTACTGAACCACCAGGGAAGCCCATCCATGCAGATTATCTACCCTGAATCCTCCTTTGAAAACTATACCCTTTCTTCTTGACCAAATAAAGGCACACTCTGCCTTGACTTAGTGCACTGGCCTAGGGTGTAAAGCTCTCCTGGGTGCCAAAATAATGGCCAATTTGAACTGCTTTGTGAAGCCTTGTTTAATGATTAATAAAAGCACCAAGAACCTAGGCAAGGGCCCTGTTTCCCTGATTATGCAAGTAAAGGGTAAGTAGAACCTGATATTTGGGTCTATGCTGAAATATTCACAATTCAGACATTATGTAAAATGGGGCAACAGTCAGGCAGTCACCTCTTGAATTCTTATAGATGATAATATCACTTTTTAGAAAGTATCCTATGAGAGCAAAGCAAAAATGTCCAATGCTGAAAACGGCTTTTCCCTCCATTCTTTTCAATTATTCCTGATATGCACCCCTAGGAGGTGTCACCACCTGGGAAGTAAAGCCCCCAAGCACATGTGATGCCCACTCTTTTAAATTCAGTTTGAATATTTTCTCAGACCTATGAAATCTGTTAGATACACTGAATAAAACCTGTGGATATGAATTTTACATGATGTCTTTCAGAAACAATGTTTATTATTTAATAAGGTAATTACTACCCATTTAATCAAGTACTGTCAAAATGTTTATTTTGATTATTAAGCATCATTTGCAACTTATAAAGTTTTGAATATCTACATCCTCTTAATAGAGATAAAATTACAATAAACTATGATCTAAATGCCAAAGCACTTCATTTTTAGCAATATATAACTCCTTTTACTAAATACACTATAAATTTGACCATGTTTTTATAAAATATGAGTCTTATCTATCTCATTCCTAAAGTCCAACACCAGACAGTGATACACAGATGAAACCAACTGCATTATCAAAGTATATTTTAAATTTTAACATATTCCTCACTTCATAAAAAAAGTTATACTTTATAGCATATCATTAGTAATTAAGTAATGAGAAATAGCATTTCTATTGTGTACTTAGTAAGTTAACTTTATTAGCTCCACATTTTATTCTGGACTGTTTTAGCAAACTACCCTAAGACATGCAGCCCATAATTTATTGATTCTTATTAATATTTCTCAAAATGTATATTAATACATTCATTTGAATTGAAATGTGAGTTCATTTTTTTTTCAATGATAATTAAGTCTGATTTGGCAGGCTGATTTGACCATGAGCACTGGTGGAAATTTTCATCAATTATGATAGCTAAATCTGCAGTAATAAAAGTATTTCCTTTAAAAAAGATATATTGCAGAAGCCATTTGAATAACATAGTATTTTTATTTTCTCAATCTTTTTGGTGTATACAATAATAAATGATATGCCTCTAAATGAAATATTCATGGCTAAATTTATAAACAGGCATTCATCATGTCTTGTTAGTGCAGAAATTGAGAAAGTAAATGACTAACAACATCTGAGTAATAAGTTGGATGACTTGCATTTCTTCCCTCTTAACAAAACTAACTGATCACTCTGTAATTGCTGGCACATTATCTGAAATGATTCCTAAGAACTGAATGACAATGTGATAGTTTCCAGTCGCACCTATTCATGTGAACAGGTGGCCAAACACTTAGATCTGCAAAAATGGGGAAGGAACCAAGTGTGTACATCTTCTCTTTCTTCCAGTAAGATCCATTCATTTACTGACACATGAACTAATCGGGGAAGAAAACAATTCACTGCCCTGTCCATTTTACTGACAGATGCATTTCTGACAAAAATTCAATTTACATTTAATAAGTTAGGAAAATTTGTAATATCTATGTTAGTTTGATCTTATTCCTCTTCATGATCAGAAGTAAACAACACAATTTCCACTTATAGATACAGTATCTTATTTTCTTAATTTTCCCTGCAGGCATGAATGATAGAAGACTTTCCAATGAACATATGATTTCATTTTTGGTCATGTTATTTGGAGACGGTGAACTGGAAACAAGAGTTAAGGAGAAAAAATAATGACTTGAGCAATGACTTAAAGTTCCCGATGTTTAAAGAGTGCTCATTGTCCTCCAGACTGAGAATAGAGTTTCTAAAGCCAGACACCCAGGGTTCAAACACTAGCTGTGCCACCAACTTGCTTATGACCTTGGCAAGTTACTTAATGTATGAAAACGTTAGGATGGCTTTTTCTTTTTAAAATTCTTTTGGGGGCAAGCAAGCCAACAGCATGAAGACCGCTACCACAGTACAAGGAGAAAGAAAAGGAGAACAAAGAATCGAGACCAAGCTAACAAGTATGGGGAAGAAAACAGATGCTTAAAGTGAAGATGAGTCAGAGTTACAGGATGACTGAGATTTTTGAGTCTGGAGGATTTGCATGGGAAATCAACTAAGATGCCTGGGACCCGTCAGAATTCCAGAGGCATCACCTCTCCAGCTGTCCACTTGAGATCATCTGCCTCTAACAATCCAACTACTCCGGCACTACACAGGCCACCCTAACCTGTAAGTTGAGTTCTACCCAAGCTCTAAACTCCAAACATGTCCTTGACCCCTTTGTTGTGAAAGAGAAGCCTAAGAAACTCTGCCAAAATGCTTAAAAATCAACCCTTTCCCATTGTATCTTTTTTAATGAAGATGTCACAGATGCTCAATGACAAGAATATCATTTCAAGAAAAACAAGCAGAAGACAATATACATAATCCCACCAACCAAAGGCACTATTTGCCTACACACTGATGTAGCTGCATCTATTTTCTTCAATTCATAATTCGATATTGTTGTTGTTCAGTCTTTCAGCTGTGCCTGACTCTTTGCGACCCCATGGACTACAGCATGCCAGGCTTCCCTGTCCATCACCATCTCCTAGAGTTTGCTCCAATTCATGTCCATCTACTAGGTGATGCCATCCAATCATCTCCTCTCACCTTCAATCTTTCCCAGCATCAGGGTCTTTTCTAATGAGTAAGTTATTTGCATCAAGTATTGCAGTTTCAACTTCAGCATCACTCCTTCCAATGAATGTTCAGGACTGACTTTAGGATGACTGGTTTGATCTCCTAGCAGTCCAAGGGACTCTCAAGAGCCTTCTCTAACACCACAGTTCAAAATCCTTTGGCACTCAGCCTTCTTTATGGTCCAACTATGTAATTCTATATAGTTGAGGTTATGCTAGAGTTAAAAATTTCTATTTTGCTGTTGCTTTTACATTGACCTTTACATATCATGAACATTCAAAATGAGTGACTGTGAATGTTTCCAATTTATCCCTCCTCTCTGGACTAACTTCTACCATGGCAATATAGACTTTTAAGACTCTCCTAAGTCCACTAGTGAAAGTGACTCCTGGCTGGTCTGGTGTGGTGAGGCCTGCTTCTGTTCTCTCTGGCCTAACAAAGAAAGAACAGTCAGTTTTCAAGCCAGTCTTCTCAAAAGAGATGTTTTGCTCTTTATACTTCTCTGAAAACAGTGGGGGAAGGTAATTATGGCAGTTTAAGAAGTGAGGTGGGGCTGCTAGTTGAGCAGGCACTGACTGAAGTTGCATAATTTATTCCCATTTCTACAACTTCAAGTGTTATTTGGGGGCATCCAATGGATTTCTAGGTAAAATCAGTATGAGATCTAGTGATATTAAAACTAGCTTAATATCAAGGTGCAGAGATTGGATCGTAATGAACAGACATTATAAGAATCATAGTATAGATCACTAAGTTTGTGATACACATGCTAGATTTAGGGTCTCCTAACTATAGGAAAAGATACAGTAGTGCCAGTCCTCCTCCATATCAATGGGTACTGATCCATGGACTCAATCTACCATGGATGGAAAATATCCACATACAAAATATTCCATAAATTTAAAAAAAGCGAAACCTGAATTTTCCATACTCTGACTACTTACACAGCATTTACATTACACTTACAATGATTTACATAGCATTTACACTGCATTAGGTATTATAAGATGATGAAAATATATGACAGATTTGGGAGGACGTGCATAGGTTATATGAGTGACTTCACTTTCACTGACTGACTGACTTCACTTTCACTTTTCACTTTCATGCATTGGAGAAGGAATTGGCAACCCACTCCAATGTTCTTGCCTGGAGAATCCCAGGGACGGGGGAGCCTGGTGGGCTGCTATTTAGGGGTTGCACAGAGTTGAACATGACTAAAGCGACTTAGCAGCAGCAGGAGCAGCAGCATAGGTTATACACAAATACTATAGCATTTTATATAAGAGACTTGAGCGTCTACGGATTTTGACATCTGTACAGGTTCTGGAACCAAATCCCTTTGGATACCAAGGACAAGTGTATAGACTTTGAAAGGGGGGTCAAAGAACAGCCAACACAATAATATTATAAGAGCATCTACAAAGAAAATACTATTTTTCTTTTGTAAAAGGTCTGGAGCAAAAGAGAAAAAGCAAACAGGTAAATTAACCTCTTTTTAGTATACAGAATTTTATTGGGAAGAAGAATGGGGTTTAACTGCACAATATGAATGTGTGTGTGCTAAGTTGCATCAGTTGTGTCCAACTCCTTGCGACCTTAAGGACCATAGCTTGCCAGGTTCCTCTGTCCATGGGGTTCAACAGGCATTCTAGTTAAAAAAAAAGGGGGGGAGGTGAAATTCATACTATAAGAGCTTCTTAAACTATGAATTAGGTTATTGAGGAAACATAATTTACCTGGATTTCTTTAAAATGCCTGAAAGAGAAGCTTAAGTTGGTAATTTTCTGGCTATAAGACAAAGGAAAAATTAAGGCCTGGATATAATTTCAATAAACACTTTGATAGAATCTGCAGCTTTTCAAAGAAAAGTGGTGGCTAAGCCACAAGACACATAAATCAGTGTGAAGAAAACTCATTTCTGACAAGAACAGAATCGCCATAAGGACAACAGCCGGCATATTTGTGGTTCATTAATGGAAGTATGTAATTTAAATGTAAAATAAGTGTAAAATGTAATGCAAAATATGTAATAAATGTGAAGCAATATATACTTTTAACTACATTGCTAACTTAAAGAACAAAGTAATGCCCTTTATAAAATTCAGTTTTCAAATGTATAAAATAGTACTAGTAGTGTGAGAGGGGTGGTTATAAAAGAACTTGCATCTATCAAATGAAATGTGAATAACTATTTTTTTATTTCAATTTTTAATAACAGGAATTACTCCCCAAACCTTCAAATAAATTAAAATAAATGTAAACCTGTAATTCTACAGACTTCACTTCCAATATTTTCTGTGAAGGTCATAGAAATAAGAACATATTCAGATACTTTTTTTTCCTTAATGTTGGAGTATAAAAGTGCTTTTCACTGATCCTAGAAAATTGGCTCTCAGTGATAGTTTATAGTTCTTAGTTTTCCACAACTTTTTTTAAGCATAACTTTCTTTAAAAGCCAAATTCAAGTGACTTAGGTGGTTTCCACAGGAATATGCTCTAACACTCCAGGCCCTGATGTCCAGTAGACTTCACCAAATAGCTGCTTGGCATGGTGGTGTGACGCTTACAGCCATTCAATACAATGAAAAGCGAGCCAAACGGAATGGTTCAAAGCCACCTACTTCGCAGAGTAAGACAATTAAAAATTTGTATGAAAACAGTCTAAAAGAAAGCCTTCTATTTTACTAATTTCCAGTCCTGTCCTGAATAGTTTTAAAATTTCAAATACTAATTTGAAACAATTTTACAAGTGAAAAAAAATTAAAGAAGCCTTACACTTTGATTTTGGGAGAAAGCCAAGTGAGCCCTAAATTGCAAAGCTAATTGTTTTGAGAACTCCAGTCTCTTGCCCCAACTCCCCTTAGGATCCAAATTATAATAGCATCAAGTGGTCAGTTTGTAGGAGCTCTGGGTCCTAGAATACTATTTTAATCTCTAAGAGGTTAACATTTCAATGTGTCTTTAAAGGGCTGTTTTATGGAATTCTTTCCACAATTACTTTAAGAGTCAAATAAAAACAGCTGTTTGCAACAGAATTTTATTAGGGCAATTTCTGGGGTCAGATTTTTAAAGTTTTGATTACTTATAATCAGAATATTGTTCCCTTTCCTACTTCAAGTACCCAGACCATAACCTCTGAATTTATGAGGGTGGGTGGCTCTTACCGTTGCTAATATGACCAATAATTTCCAATTATACCACACTTTATAATATGCACACTATACCCAATATAATGATATGTCATTTCAATGTAGCTAGCCCATGAACTTCTACAGGTTTAATGGGATTTTGCGTATTTAGAATTTCATCATAAAGGGGCCCTCTGGAATCATTAGAACATCAATCCTTTCCCATTATAAGACTCAGCTTTCTTACTAGGCAAGAGCATCAGAATGCAAGGCAAAGGCTTAACCTACCATAGGTTGTGAGCCAGTTCTTAGTAATAGCTGTCACACTGGAGGAGAACAGTAACAAATGGCAATGATGACGTATTAAAAACTTTTCAGTGAGTCAGGTGATCAATGAGGAAGGTGGACTTCGACCGTTACTAAGAGAAAAACTCCTCAGACTTGAAGTAATATTTAGATCTGCACATTTTACCCACTACTTCGGGGGGACACAAGTGTGCAAACTGGGAGCAAATTAAGTACAAAATAACTCACGTTCCCTTTAAGTCACAACTTTCTAACTGTAACTGTCAAGATGGAATTAATTAGGATATTTAATATCAAAGAGAGAGAAGCTTGCTTTTAGAATTTTTTTTTCAGGAAAGAAGAAAAGGAATGAGATGGAGCTGAAAGAGTTGGCCCCCAAGCCTGGCGATAAACACTGTCAGTCCTTATATGTGGAAGGCTTATTTTTTTTACTTGAACAAATAGTGTGTCAGTGTTTTTAAGTCAAAACAAGGGGGAAAAAAAAAGACACCTCTACTGAGCCATCATAACCCCTGATTACATTACTATACCCTCAATGCCTTATGTGAAGAGTCCCTGATCTTTTTTTCTCTCTTAATACATGAGGGATAAGTACATGAATACTCTTATGGCCCATTAGGAAAGGGAACCTATACTGTAGGGAGGAAAGGGGGGCAGAAGGAGTTCCAGTGAGCCCCAAATGTCCCACAGATTTTAATTGCTCCCTATTTGACATGCAGCTTTGGGTGTATATGGATATGAGTGCACACACACACACACACACACACACACACACACACACACTCTCATAATTAGTCCAGGGTAGAATTTGAGCTCCACTTGAGACTATATAGGTAATATTTCAAACTGATTGGCATTTCCCCCCCCTGTGGCCTTATGAATAAAACAGTCCTCACAACAGACTTTGGAAATCATTAAAGTCTGACTGAGGCACACATAGAAGTAGACTGTCAACGCTCAATCTCTCGGCTAGGAGACTAAACAGATCCTTGGTTGTGCTTCTCTTCCTTCTTCCTTTTCCTTTCAAGGCCCATTTTTGGGGGTATGTCTCTCCTCATCTGCATCTCCATGAGTACGTGGTTAAGCGGAAAGAGGAAATGCAATCTGCAAGCTTGACAGTAAGTCTAGGAAGACATCGAATAAGTGAATCTGCCTGCTGCGATCAGGTTTGGGGATTATTATTATTATTCCCACTGTTGCTCTATCCAGTCTCTAGTTACCAAGGAGAGCTGAGAGCTGACTACACAAAACTCTGCTTTATATAATTCACAGATCAATGAATTAAATGCACACTGACTACAAAACATACCCCTTTAAAACTACTGAAATAAGCATATTTTGTTTGCTGAATATCCTTCTATTAAATAAACAAAAAATGAATCCTGTAAGAGAATAATCACCCTACTCCCAATTTATTAACTTTAAAGACTTAATTTTCCTGAAGTAGCACAGATCTGTATCAGAAACTTCATTATGGAAATACTGCAAATACAAGTCATATTTATTTTTGATAGAATATGTGCTTTAAACTCTACCACAGCAGTGAAGAAGTATTTCAAAACCTAGAGAGAACAGTGATACAAAAGCCAGCACTTGGTAGAAAACACCTAAAAGAAAGAAATGATTATATTCAGTCTTTTTTTTTTTTGAACGTCACCTTCGTGTCACAAGTATTTTTCCTTCCCTCTCCCAGTAAGTCAGTCTGAAATCTCACTCTAAATCTATAATCAATCTCTCTTTCCCGCACTATAATCCTTTGAAACTCTGGGCTATCACACACACTTTTGACACTGACGTGTGTTTTCTTCTGGATTGCTGGATTTGCTTAATGCATATATCAAGTATCAAACTGCTTTGCATCAGTGACTGGCGGGATAAAAGACCTCTCTATACAGATTTGCTCATAAAAAAGGGCTAAGAAGGCTGTCTTAGGAAAAGGCTAAACTAACCAATTTTTAAATTCATGAGCAGAAAATGTTAAGGACTAAAGCAACGCTTGCTGATTTTTTTCACTAATATCATCCATGTATAGCTGAGCAGAGTGGAAGCCTTACAAGTTCCCATCCCATTTGCTATCAGTTGGCTCTTTGACACCTGAGTTATCAACAAGGCAAAATAGCATTCAGAGTTTAAGCCACTTGCAAAGTGAAACTATTTTCTACCATCACAAATATTTCATGGAGACCAACTTTTGAGAAAAAGAAGTCTCCTGAAATGATGTGAACAAAGAAACGGGGGAGATACTGGTTAGCCTGGTGAATCCTGGTTACCAATTTCATAATAATGACTCTAATGTCTAATTAGACGACAAGGTCTATTCATCAGGATCAACAGGCACATTTTTTTT
>SJYC01102379.1:0-10258 GCA_006408675.1 Madoqua kirkii | reverse complement strand
GTAGAATATATTGCTAATATATTAATTAAGATATTTTATTAACAATTCACATTTCCATTATTTATCAACAACAGGTAGATGTCATCTCATTTTTGCAATAAAAACAATATTTATTATTGCACTCAAAATTCACAGGGCATAAATAAGACAAATATTTTTGTTTCTTTTTCTTTTTTAAATTACCTTTTAATCACATTATGATTAAACACTTAGTCAGTTTCTGTAGTCAGATGACCTGCATTCAAATCCTGGCTGTGTTATTATATCTCTGAATGACAGTGAGCAAATAACACACTTTCCTATGCCCTGGAATTTTTATCTGAAAACAGATAATAACATTACCTTCATCAAAAGATTGTAAGAATTAAATGAGTTAAGGTATGTAAAGTACTTAGAATGACACATGGCATATTGGAAGTGCTCAATAAATGTTAAATTATTTGCATCAAATCTAATAAAAATATATCTTATAAAAAAGACTGGTTATAACTTGATTAAAAAATGGGAAGAAGAACTGAATGGATATATTTCCAAAGTGGAAATGCAGATGGCTAACGGGTACATGAAAATATACTCAACATCATTAATTTTAAAGAAATGCAAATCCAAATCACAATGAGATATTAATTGCCTTACACCTGAAAGAAGGCTATCACCAAAAAGAACACAAATAACAAACACTGACAAGGAAGGAGGTGAAAGGAAACCTTTGTACACTGCTGATGAGAATGTAAATTGATACAGCAACTAGAGAAAGTAATATAGAGGTTTCTCAAAATACTAAAAATAAAATTACCATATAAACCAGCAATTCTACTCCTAGGCATATATCCCCCCAAAACCAAAAACACTGATTTCAAAAGATATGCACACTCCAAAGTTCAGAGAAGCGTTATTTAAAATTGCCAAGATATGAAATCAACCTAAGTGTCTAACTCAGATAAATGAGTAAAGATGTGAACTATACTGACAATGGAATAGTGTTTGGGCATACAAAATGGAGAAGAAAATAGCAACCTACTCCAGAATTCATTCTTGGAGAATCCTATTGACAGAGGAGCCTGGCAGGATACACATCATGGGGTCATAAAGCGTCTGACAGGACTGAAATGACTTAGCACACATGCACAAAAAAATGAAGTTTTGCAATTTGCAGCTTAGGTCAAGTGAAATAAGTCAGACAGAGAAAGACAAATACTGTATGCTATTCTTCATATGTGGAATCTAAAAAATACAACAAACTTGTGAATGAAACAAAAAAGAAGCAGACTCACAGATATAGAAAACAAACTAGTGGTTACCAGCAGCAAGAGAAAGGGAGGAGAGGGGCAATATAGGGGTGGAAGAGTAAAAAACAAAAAAACAAAATGAAAGAACAAAACAAAAACAAATAGTTTCCAGGGAACCAAGGAAGGAATCCACATTTAACAAAAGGCTAATCTGCTTTGGTGATGGACAGTGAGAACTGGCGTGCTGCAATTCACGGGGTCACAAAGAGTCAGACATGACTGAGCGACTGAACTGAACTGAACTGAATCTGCTTTATAATGTAATGGGTGGGGAATGCAAAGAGTAAAATGATCTGTATAATCTTTTCTCCACTTAAGATCATAGTTCTCATATTTGTGGTTACCCAACTAGCATTTATCAATTCAACTTCTTCCTAATCAAATGAGTGGTTTTAACATTCTGGTTGGAAACTTCAGGTAAGAAAATTTTTAAATCTTACAATAAGCAGTACAGATGGCACCCCACTACTCCTCCAGGAATGGGGGATCCTGGTGGGCTGCCATCTATGGGGTTGCACAGAGTCAGAGATGACTGAAGTGACTTAGCAGTATCAGCAGCAAGCAATGCATAATGTATACATGGCCTTTGTATTTTCTTCTAAAACGTATCAGTCATTAGAAGGTTGATAGTTAACTTCTGGTTTCTTTTATTACTTCCCTTAAAAAAATTTTCAGGTTTTTTTTGAAATAACTTGAGAGTTCCTCCCCACCTGGACTTCAGTGTTACATTTCACAGTAACTTTGTAGATATTGGGGGAATTGTACGATAGAGCAACAGCTTGTAAGTTTTATCTAAATGTGAGTTCAAATGCCTTTTTAGAGCTTCAATCCAAGTGGAGAGTTTATTTCTTCCTCATTAGCCAACACAAAAGGATCAAATAAGATTTATATTAATGTACATTGAAAGCAACGGTGATTCTCACAAATGGCTACTTTGTTCTTTAAGGTAAAACATGAATAAAGATTAAGATGTCATCCTTGGTGGGTATTTTATCTTTTTAATATTGTGCAGTGAATTTTTTATATCAGAAAATATACACATATCTCAAATAAATCTCAAATGAGATAAAAATGGTTAGTACTCAGTTGTGTCTGACTCTTTGTGACCCCATGGACGGTGGCCCTCCAGGCTCCTCTGTCCATGGGATTCTCCAGTCAAGAATACTGGAGTAGTTAATTGATCTTCCCAACCCAGAAATCACATGCGGATCTACAGTTTTGCAGGCAAATTCTTTACCATTTGAGGCACGAGGAAAGCCCACACAAACCTCAAATAAGTATGCAAAGCCAAATTTATTTATTAAAAAAAGGAAATTTAAAGTTTCTTTAAGAAAATCCTGTGGTGTAAAAAATAAGCAATTTTGGTATTGTAAATACTATGCTTACTTCCTTTATGCAATTAGATAAAGCACAGATTTTATTATCATCATTTATGGGGGCATCAGAGGATGAGATGGCTGGACGGCATCACCAATGCAATGGATGTGAACTTGGGAAAACTTTGGGAGTTGGTGAGGGAAAGGCATGCTGCAGTGCGTGGAGTAGCAAAGAGTTGGCCACTACTGGGCGACTGAAAAGCAACATGATAAAAATACTTGTAGATGCTAACCTTTGTTTACATTTGTTAGCTGTTTCTTTGAATTCAACTGATTTGACAAATATATTAATCATATTCTAGCTGTATCTGCTCAAAAATTTTCTAGAAAAGTGTACTAGCTTTTCAATGCTTTTAAGGTCAGAATAATTAAAATCACATTTTCAGGTCCTCACATTGGGAAAAAAATATTTTTACAACCTCTTTAAATTTCTATGATCAATGTAATTCCTTCACTTATTTTGTATTAGCTCAAGAACAGAAACAAATCTAAAATTTAACCTCAATAGTTTGACAAATTTCTTAATACTTGTCACATTATTTAAAGCCAGAAAGTTTATAACATGAGCAGTTTATTTTGTGTACATTACTCATCACTAATGTCCAGATACTTCTAACTCCAAGGTGAGGGTCATATATCTCATCTCTCATAAGACTTTCCTATCTGTATCACCCTGTCTGAAAACAGTCTCTATTCTGTATAGCTCTGAAATATATATTTAATGAGCTGCATTGTTTCATCTGAAGATATTCAGCATTTTCCCTAATTAAGAAAAGGAATTCAAAGAGAAAGCTAATAGATTTTAAACATGTCTTTCTCTCCAGACACTATGCTTGCTGCTTAGTCAGCATCATTTTATTTATTTAAATATGTATTTATCTTATACATTGTATTTATAATTGCATAATTTATAGTATCTATTATATAATTGTTCATTTATTATATATTAAAAATATTTTATCTATTTTACTGTATGATTTTACAACACAAAAGCATCTTAAGTTGTTTTTAATTTTCATTTTCTAGATAAAAAATCTAAGTCTCACAAATACTAAGCAGCACAGTGTTCCTATCTGTATCACCCTGTCTGAAAACAGTCTCTATTCTGTATAGCTCTGAAATATATATTTAATGAGCTGCATTGTTTCATCTGAAGATATTCAGCATTTTCCCTAATTAAGAAAAGGAATTCAAAGAGAAAGCTAATAGATTTTAAACATGTCTTTCTCTCCAGACACTATGCTTGCTGCTTAGTCAGCATCATTTTATTTATTTAAATATGTATTTATCTTATACATTGTATTTATAATTGCATAATTTATAGTATCTATTATATAATTGTTCATTTATTATATATTAAAAATATTTTATCTATTTTACTGTATGATTTTACAACACAAAAGCATCTTAAGTTGTTTTTAATTTTCATTTTCTAGATAAAAAATCTAGTCTCACAAATACTAAGCAGCACAGTGTTACACTGAGATTTTCTGGCCTCTGTGTGTGTGTGTGTGTGTGTGTGTGTGTGTGTGTGCGCGCGCTCTCAGTGGTGTCTCATTCTTCGGGACCTGGTGGAGTAGTCTGCCAGGCTTCTCTGTCCATGGAAGTTTTCCAGGCAGGAATGCTGAAGTGGGTTGCCATTTCCTCCTCTGGGTGATCTCCCTGACCCAGGGATCAAACCCAAGTCTCTTGCATCCCCTGCAATGGCAGTGGTTTCTTTACCACTAGCACCACATGGGAAACCCTGTTTTCAGGCTAACTGATCTGAAATTGAATTTTTTTTTAATATATCATGTGGACATTAATGCGGGCTTCCCAGGTGGCAGTAGTGCTAAAGAACCTGCCTGCCAATGGAGGAGACATAAGAGACGTGGATTCAGTCCCTGGGTCAGGAAGATCCCCTAGAGGATGGCATGGCAACCCACTCCAGTATTCTTGCCTAGAGAACTTGTGGCCAGAGGAGCCTGGTGGGCTACAGCCTATAGAGTAACACAGAGCAGACAAGAGTGAGGGGACAGCATACATGCACAACTTTAATATGCTATGCTGCTTTTTGTTACATTTATGTACACAATTTTTTCATGTTCCCCTGAGAGACTGTAAGATGAATGTAAGACTGTAAGTATCTCTTCAATTCATCTTTTGCCTAATAGGGAGTTCTATGCTTAGTAGGTACCTAATAAACACATATAACCTGAATAAAGACAATATTTTAGTTGTCTAAAACTGGATCTGATACCCTGCTAGTGAATAAAATGAACAAAATAGCAGTACATTGTGGCCAGTTGTTCATGTTAATGGATCAACTATTTTAGTCTCTAGGCAAGTGACCATGGACCGGGGGACTCCAGCAGCCAGATATTTTGTACATACCATAAAATCCTATTGCACAGAATCTTGAACTGAAATCCATCCCATGAACTGTCTTATCACTCTGCTAAGCTTTGAATGCTGCTGCTGCTGCTGCCGCTAAGTCATTTCAGCTGTGTTCAACTCTGTGCAACCCCATAGATCGCAGCCCACCAGTCTCCCCCATCCCTGGGATTCTCCAGGCAAGAACACTGGTGTGGGTTGCCATTTTCTTCTCCAAAGCATGAAAGTAAAAAGTGAAAGTGAAGTCGCTCAGTCGTGTCCAACTCAGCGACCCCATGGATTGCAGCCTACCAGGCTCCTCCGTCCATGGGATTTTCCATTCAAGTGTACTGGAGTGGGGTGCCATTGCCTTCTCCTAAGCTTTCAATAGCATTTTGTAAAATGTAGCAACTGTTTTAATAAAGCAGTTGCTGTTTCACTACAGATTATCTTTGGTGATGTGGAGCTCAGAAGCGACATCACTAAAAAATATAAGATCTTTAATTTTGATAGATTTATTAAAACAAAATGAGTCATTTTTACTTATTCATAAACATATACATATGCACAGTTTTCATAGAAATCATTTTACTGGCATGACTTGATTCTGCATTATTCTGTATGGTTACACAAACCTATATGGCACATTTTATTAATATACTGTCAGCATGTTTGTATATATTACTTGCAAGTAGTTTACTTAGTAATTTTTGTCAATGATTCATTAAGATAAAATATTTTCCTAAACATATCATTAAAGTACCAGTTAACATTATAGTCACTTATATTTGTTTGTACTTTCCATTTCGTAAGTATTCCTTGCAATAATTTTATCTATTAATGGGGCTTTCCTTCTGACTCAAATGGTAAAGAATCTGCCTACCATGCAGGAGACCTAAGTTTGATCCCTGTGTCAGGAGGAACCCCTGGAGAAGGGAATGGCAACCCACTGAAGTATTCTTGCCTGAAGAATTCCATGGACAAGCCTGGAAGACTATAGTCCCTGGGGTTGCAAAGAGCCAGACGTGACTGAGTGACTAACATTATCTGTTAGTAATTAAAAACTTCTTAACAAGCTTAATTGTTGCTAGTGACATTATAAAATATATATTAAATATTAGCAAATCTATAGCATTAGCAACTCTACATTTTTTAGTAAATTCTGGTTCTATCTGAAGTTTTGGTACCTAGGTCTGAGGGGAGAATTGAAATATACAGTAGTTTTAAGCAGCTTAATAATAATAATTTAATAATTATAAGATGCAAAGGAAGGGTTGAAGGATCAAGTTCAAGAAAAGCATAAGAGAGCAAGATTCAAAACCAAAGCTAAAGCACCAGTCTGAGAAATGACATAATTAATCTGTAATTGTCATAAAATTATGATTATAGAGCTACCACAACTAATGTCATTTTTATAGAGAAGTTTTGAATAAAAAATGAGAAATAATTTGTCTTTCCTTTTTGTTTCAAAAGCAGAGAAATTTATTTGTTTCACACTTCATCGAATCTTCTACATCAAGCAACATCATGTTGAACAAGATCATTCTACTGTTGTCTCTTCAGATAAGTCTCCTAGGAACCACTTTTGGTGGGAATGTTCTGATTTGGCCAATGGAAGGTAGTCATTGGCTAAATGTTAAGATAATATAGACGAGCTGATTAAAAAAGGGCATAATGTGACTGTCCTAGTTGCTTCTGGTGCACTTTTCATCACACCGACCACTAACCCATCTCTGATCTTTGAAATATATGAGGTACCCTTTGGCAAAGAAAGAATAGAAGGAGTGATCAAGGACTTTGTTTTGGCCTGGATGGAACATAGACCATCTCCTTTAACCATTTGGAGATTCTATCAAGAGATGGCCAAAGTCATCAAGGACTTCCACATGGTGTCCAGAGAAATCTGTGATGGTGTTCTCAAAAACGAAAAGCTAATGGAAAAGCTGAACAAAAGCAAATTTGAGGTCTTGGTATCAGATCCAGTCTTTCCTTGTGGTGATATAATAGCTTTAAAATTGGGAATACCATTTATCTACTCCTTGAGGTTTTCTCCAGCCTCAACAGTGGAAAAACACTGTGGGAAGGTACCATACCCTCCTTCCTATGTTCCTGCTATTTTATCAGAACTCACCGACCAGATGTCTTTCACTGACAGAATAAGAAATTTCATTTCCTACCATCTACAGGACTACATGTTTAATACTCTGTGGAAATCGTGGGATTCCTACTATAGTAAAGCTTTGGGTATGTTACATTTTTATTATTAAGTTTTAACAAACAGAGCTTTGTATTATTTCTTCTCTGTTTCCCTATGGCTATTCTTCTTCAACCCTACATATTGATTACTATCTATTACTATCATTTGCTATCAAAAATGAAGGTAAAGACACTATGCTTTGGAACTACAATGTGCTGTTTTCTAATTTTATAGACTTGAAGCTATAAGTTCTTTTATGGATAACATTTTGTGATAAATACCAAAGTTTAAAAACAGGGCTAAATTCTCATTAGATATTGTATTGAAAACAGAAATTGCCTAGAAACTCTAGTGGGATGTGGAAAAACTGGGGAGAAATTAAGCTTTCTACAAGCCCATTACCAGTATAAACATTTGTGTGTGTGTGTGTTTAAAAACATATGTTTATGAAAATGTTTAATTGTTGTACATGACTTCCTATTGTGTACTAGACACCCTATAGATAGAGAGATTATAACAAGGGCTGAAATCAAGTTCCTGGCTCCAAGGATTTCACAGTCAAGCAGAGAAACCAGACATAAAAATCAATATTTACAGTATAAATGATGTGAGTAGTAGAAATATGTATAAAGGATAGAGATCATATTAGATTGGCCAAAGAAGTTTTTCAGGTTCTCTAATGTCTTATGGCAAAAATACAAAGAAAACAGGTGGTATGTGTCAGGAGAGTGGTATTTTTAAAACTTCAGAATTGAAGTGTTCCATCTCAAAAGGAAATTTCAGGAATTTTCCTGAAAACTAAATGTAAGGAAGGAAGCAATGTGCCCAATATTGTGGAGTCTTAAAACAGCCTATGTGTGCTGGATATTATTGATGGTTCAGTATTCAGTGTTCATGAAGGTCAAAGTGTAAAAGTCAGGAAGGATGAAGAATAACTTTGAAGATGTCAGGACAGCAAGAATGAATTTATTCAATATGTATTTACAAAGCCTCTAGTATGTCAGGCTAAAAAATTTTTGTTTTTAGCTAATAAGTAGTGGGAAAGTTTAAAGAAATGGATTATGATTGGACTGTATTTTATGTAAAATATTTAGATAGTTGTGGACCTTGAATGAAAGGTCCATGCCTAGATGGCCTAGATGTAGGCCATTGCATCACTCCTGGAAAGATGTGATAAGAGCATGCACGAGTGAAGTAGCTTATAAAGAGAGAAAAACAATGCAAATAATGCATTTAGGAGAACAGGCTCATGATAACCAGCTTTCTAATCAGGAGTGTGTGACCATGGAGGTGCAATTAAGCTTCCTTGTACCTGCAGTTATTTATCCAGATAAGAGGGCTATTGAAAGAACTAAATGGGTTGGCATATAAAAAAATTTTAAGATAGTGTCTAGAATCTAGTGATCAATCAATTTGTAATACCTCTTTATTAGGTGGTGGCTCAGACGGTAAAGCGTCTGTCTACAATGCAGGAGACCTGGGTTCGATCCCTGGGTCGGGAAGATCCCCTAGAGAAGGAAATGGCATCCACTCCAGTACTATTGCCTGGAAAATCCCATGGACAGAGGAGCTTGGTAGGCTACAGTCCATGGGGTCGCAAAGAGTCAGACACAACTGAGCGACTTCACTCACTCACTCAATGAAGTGATACTTGATTGGTGTGGAGTATTAAGGATGGGAAAGAGATTAATATGGTTTATTCTTCAGATATTAACTGACATGTATGCATGCTTAGTGGTGTCAATTCTTAGTGATCCCATGGCTCCTCTGTCCATGGGATTCTCCAGGCAATACTGGAACGGGCTGCCCTTTCCTTCTCTGGAGATCTTTCTGAGCCGGGATTCAAGTCTGTGTCTCTGATGTCTCCTGCACTGGCAGGTGGATTCTTAACTACTGAGCCACCTGGGAAGCCTGATATAATTGACACAGATTAATTACTTTTGGGTACACTGCATAATGATTTGATATTTGCATATATTTCTAAATGATCACCACAGTGAATCTGGTTAACATCAGCCAGCACATAGTTACAATGTTTTTTCCTTGAGATAGTAATTTAAAAATCAACTCTTTAAGCAAATTTCAAATATACAATACAGTTCATTATTATTAACTATAGTCACCATGCAGAGAAGGCAATAGCAGCCCACTCCAGTACTCTTGTCTTGAGAGTCCCATGGACAGAGAAGCCTAGTTGGCTACAGTCCATGGTGTCGCGAAGAGTCAAACATGACTGAGTGACTTTACTTTCACTTTTCACTTTCATGCATTGGAGAAGGAAATGGTGACCCATTCCAGCATTCTTGCCTGGGGAATCCCAGGGACAGAGGAGCCTGCTGGGCTGCTGTCTATGGGGTCACACAGAGTTGGACATGACTGAAGCGACTTAGCAGCAGCAGCATACTCACCATACTGTGTGTTATATCCTCAGGACTTATCTAAATATTTTAACATGGAAATTTGTACCCTCTGATCTCCTTCCCTCATTTCATCTACTTTCTCCTCTCATCTCTGGCAGCCACCAATATGTTCTACTATATCTATGAGTTAAAATTTTATTTGCTTTAAGATATAAACATAAAAAGATTTTATAGTATCTGTCTTTTTCTGTCTGACATTTCACTTACCACAGTGTCCACAAGGTCCAAGGTCCATCCGTGTTGTCATTTGGGATTTCCTCCTTTGCTATGCCTAAATAATATACCAGTATGTGTGTGTGTGTCTGTGTGTGTCTGTGTGTGTGTATGTGTCTGTGTGTGTGTGTCAGGGTGGGGATGTGTGTGTGTTGGTGTGTGTGTAGCCAAGAACACAATGAATAAATAAAAATGTGACATCACATGTAGCTATTGTAGATGATGCTGCAATTAACATGGGCCATGGATATTTTTTGAAGTTAGAAATAGAGAAAAACAATGTAATAGGAAAGACTAGAGATCTCTTCAAGAAAACTAGAGACAACAAGAGAACATTTCATGCAAAGATGGCCTCAATAAAGGACGGAAATGGTATGGACCTAACAGAAGCAGAAGATATTAAGAAGAGGT
>SJYC01102378.1:0-12983 GCA_006408675.1 Madoqua kirkii | reverse complement strand
AGGAGGCCTGATGTGCTACAATTCATAGGGTCACAAAGAGTTGGACACGACTGAGCAACTGAACTGAAGTGAAACATTCTAAACTGACAACCCAGAGACTGAGTGAGATGGTGGTTAGGAAGAGGACAGCCGCATGCCCTCTCCCATTGTGACACTCCATTTTCTCGTGTACTGGTTCCCAGTGCTTCACTCACCCACGCCCCCTGCCCACTGCAAGGCCTGCGTGGAGCAGATGCTCAGCTCGTGTGCACGGACTGGAAACGGAAGAAGGGAGGGAGTGAGGGAGAGAATGGGGCCAGAGGTGGGGCGAGGAAAGAGAGGTGTGTGAGAGAAGGGCCAGCAGGAGAAAAGACACAGGATGGGAGGCACAGGGAGGGGATCTCAGCAGCTGAGAGGGACAGAGAGACACCAGAAGTGAAACAGAGGAACGTCAGAGGGAGGCACAAAGAGGGAGAAATGGGAAGGGGTCAGGAACCAGGGCAGAGGCACAGGGGTGGCCAGAAGGGCAGACGCTGGGGCCCAGTCCCCACGAGCCCTACCATTGCCATTGGCCAGCTTGGCCAGGGTGACGATGACAAATTCTTCCGTGAGGTTGAGGGGTTTGAGATGGTGCTGCAGCTCGTACATGACCAAGCTGAAGTGGTTTCGGGACAGGGCCACGAGGGTGTCGCTGGCCACCTCTGCCCTCACGTAACCCTCCGTCTCAGGGCACGGGAGGACACGTGGGCTCACCAACAGTTCCTGCTCTTCACCTGCTCCAGCCCTGCTGGGGTCCCTTGGGCCCCCTCAACCTACTGTTGTTCCCGTGAGATAACCGGACAAGGGCCTCGGGCCTCCCAAGGGCCCCCCTCCCTGTGGCAGCCAGGTGGGCGGGGGCAGGACATCCACTACCTCCAGCATGTCCCTCATTTCCTTGGAGGCGATGGCGACCAGCCTCTGGACACAGTGCTCCTCCAGCTCTCCCTCCTGCTGGATGATCTCCTGGAGGATGTTGTAGATGTTGACTTTGCGCTGAGTGGAAATCTGGAGAACAAGTGTGGCGGGTGGGGAGGTCTGGGACCAGGCAGTGGGGCCTGGGAGCCCACAGATCCACTGCGGTCTCCCTCCTGATGGTCCTCCCACTAATACCTATGAGACTGTGATTTATAATACGACGTGGGTTTGGTCTTCACCCAAGAACAGAAACCTGAAATCGTTGGAATTTCCTAAGTAATGAGAGTGACAAAGATGTCTTTTTTTTTGTATTAATGAGACGATTTTTGGTCCACACCTAAGGATGGGGAGGGTTTCCCTGGTAGTTCAACTGGTAAAGAATCCGCCTGCCATGTGGGAGACCTGGGCTCGATCCCTGGACTGAGAGGATCCTCTGGAGAAGTGAATGGCTACCCACTTCGGTATTCTGGCCTGGAGAATTCTGTGGACTGTAGTCCGTGGGGTTGCAAAGAGGCAGACAAGACTGAGCGACTTTCTCTTTCACTTGAAGGATGGGGAATGGGTGGCAGGAGAGCCCGTCATCTGATTAGAGGACTAGCACTTTCAGTGCCAACCACTCGGACCCCCAGGGAGGACAGTGGGGCTGGAAGTTGAATCAATCAGCAATGGCTAGTGACTTAATCAACCATGCCTAGATAGTGAAGCCTCCATAAAACTCCAAAAGGACAGGGTTCAGAGAGCTTTAGATTGGTGAACACATGGAAATTTAGAGGGGATGGGAGGCCCAGAGAGGCATGGAAACTTCACGCCCTTTCCCATACCCTTACCCTATGCATCTCTTCCATCTGTCTGGTCCTGAGTTATAAGAAACTGGTAAGTAAAAGGTTTCTCTGGATTTTGTGAGTCCATCTAGCAAATTCATTAAACTTGATGTGGGGGTCATGGGAACCTCTAGTCTATAGCCAATTGGCCAAACTTACCACTGGCATCTGAAGCACAGGCCAGGCTGGGGCCATCTTATGGGCGCACGTGTGCACGCTGAGTCACTTCAGTTGTGTCCACTCTTTGTGACCCTGTGGACTATGGCCCACCAGGCTCCTCTGTCCATGGGATTCTCCAGGCAAGAATGCTGGAATGGGTCGCCGTGGCCTCCTCCAGGGGATCTTCCTGACCCAGGGATTGAACCCACGTCTCTTATGGTCTCCTGCACTGGTGGACAGGTTCTTTACCACTGATGCCACCTTAATGAGACTGAGCCCTTAACCCATGGAATCTGACATTATATCCAGGCAGACAGTGTCAGAATTGAGTCAAATTGTAGGACCCACACCACCAGCTGGTGCCAGCAGATTGGCTTGAGGCGGGGGATCCATACATTGGAATTGGATGCTGTATGATTGACACTCCAGCTGGTTGATGAACCCACAATCCTCAAACTGCCCCAGGTCTGCCCCCCAACTCCAGCCTGTCTCACAGCCCCCTTCCCTCCCCTATCAGACTCATCCAGCCGGCCCTGCCCCCATGGCCTGCATCTGTCCTCGCTACTCAGCAAGAGAGGGGTCAAACGGTCAGCATACAGGGTCCTCCACAGACTTGGCACTGACCCTCTTGCAAAGTTCAAGACAACATGCTCTATTTTGCTTCCTACATAGCTCTGGTCATCACTTTAAGTGACCCGAATTAGGATGGGATTGGACAAATAGGTTTGCAACCTGACCACTCCTGGAGAGTCAGATTTGACAATGACTCTCATACAACAATGGCAACCCACTCCAGTACTCTTGCCTGGAAAATCTCATGGACGGAGGAGCCTGGTAGGCTGTAGTTCATGGGGTCATGAAGAGTCGGACACTTACTGAGCGACTTCACTTTCACTTTTCACTTCCATGCATTGGAGAAGGAAATGGCAACCCACTCCAGTGTTTGCCTGAAGAATCCCAGGGATGGTGGAGCCTGGTGGGCTGCCATCTGTGGGGCTGCACAGAGTCAGACACGACTGAAGCGACTTAGCAGCTCATTCAACCAGGGATGGCACATCACCAAGAAAGAAAGAAGGTGGACTCCTCTCTCCATGGAGCCTCATCTGCAAAGCCCTCTGGGAAGATGGCCCCTCCCTCAGCTGGTAAAGAGGTCACTTCTCAACAGTCAGGACGTAGCAAATTTAGGGACCCCATGAGGAGAGGAACTCACCAAAATGCATACTTTTATCCAGTACAGAGTCTTGGTAGAGAAAGTAATGCTGTTTTTCAGTTGCTCCGTCATGTCCGATTCTTTCGTGACCCCCTGGACTTCAGCCTACTAGGCTCCTCTGTCCAGGGAATTTCACAGGCAAGAATACTGGAGTGGCTTGCCATTTCCTTCTCCAGGGGATCGTCCTGGTCCAGAGATCAGACCTGGGTCTCCTGCACTGCAGGCAGAGTTTTTACAGTCTGAGCCACCAGGCAAGCCTACAAGCCTCTAATACAGGAAGTGATGGAAGCTTATAGCTCAGCTGGTAAAGAGTCCACCTGCAATGTAGGTAGACCCCAGTTCGATTCCTGGGTGGGGAAGATCCCCCCTGGAGAAAGGAATGGCTGCCCACTCCAGTATCCTGGCAGGCTATAGTCCACGGGGTCACAAGGAGTTGGATGTGACTGAGCAATTTTCGCTTACAATTTTCAGAGGCTTAAAAACTCCGATGAGAGCCTCTTCATAAGAACTCCTGGGCAGAAGGGAACTGTGTGGCCTTTGCTGTGCAGTATCGATGATCCTAGTTTTCTCAACCTCTTTTTTTTTTTTTTTTCAATTGTCCCCTAAGGAACCTCCTTAAGCATGTTTTTCCCTAATCACTCCCCACCATGAAAATGTAATACCACAAACATATTATATATTTGATTATCCATATCTGTGCTTTGTACATCAAAAACTAAAATTTCCTTCACACAACACACAGCCCACCCCACTGTGCAAGAACCAATATTACCTGTTGTGGAACAGTCTCACCCTGTTGAAAATTCATGCTCTTGGTTTTCACAGCAAACTCAAGGAAGCCTCAATGCGCAGCTAACACTGTGGCTGCAGGTATGTAAACAGCCAGGCAAACTATAAATCCGGGCTTATCTGTGATCAAATTTAATCTTGGAGAATATTTATGGTCACAAGAGTAGGAGAGGAACTCACCAAAATGCATACTTTTATCCAGTACAGAGTCTTGGTAGAGAAAGTAATGCTGTTTTTCAGTTGCTCCGTCATGTCCGATTCTTTCGTGACCCCCTGGACTTCAGCCTACTAGGCTCCTCTGTCCAGGGAATTTCACAGGCAAGAATACTGGAGTGGCTTGCCATTTCCTTCTCCAGGGGATCGTCCTGGTCCAGAGATCAGACCTGGGTCTCCTGCACTGCAGGCAGAGTTTTTACAGTCTGAGCCACCAGGCAAGCCTACAAGCCTCTAATACAGGAAGTGATGGAAGCTTATAGCTCAGCTGGTAAAGAGTCCACCTGCAATGTAGGTAGACCCCAGTTCGATTCCTGGGTGGGGAAGATCCCCCCTGGAGAAAGGAATGGCTGCCCACTCCAGTATCCTGGCAGGCTATAGTCCACGGGGTCACAAGGAGTTGGATGTGACTGAGCAATTTTCGCTTACAATTTTCAGAGGCTTAAAAACTCCGATGAGAGCCTCTTCATAAGAACTCCTGGGCAGAAGGGAACTGTGTGGCCTTTGCTGTGCAGTATCGATGATCCTAGTTTTCTCAACCTCTTTTTTTTTTTTTTTTTTTTAATTTTCCCCTAAGGAACCTCCTTAAGCATGTTTTTCCCTAATCACTCCCCACCATGAAAATGTAATACCACAAACATATTATATATTTGATTATCCATATCTGTGCTTTGTACATCAAAAACTAAAATTTCCTTCACACAACACACAGCCCACCCCACTGTGCAAGAACCAATATTACCTGTTGTGGAACAGTCTCACCCTGTTGAAAATTCATGCTCTTGGTTTTCACAGCAAACTCAAGGAAGCCTCAATGCGCAGCTAACACTGTGGCTGCAGGTATGTAAACAGCCAGGCAAACTATAAATCCGGGCTTATCTGTGATCAAATTTAATCTTGGAGAATATTTATGGTCACAAGAGAAAAATTGTCCAAGCTTTTGAAAGTGTCATAAAACAGGCACCGAGTGGCCTCCCAGAGGCAGGCTTAGGGACGTCCGGCTGCCTCTGAAGGATGATCTGGACTATGGGAGAGTGTGTCTTTGACTGACTGTGATGGTCTAGGCTGTCTCCACAGGGATAGGAGCTTAGTTTCAGGAAAGTGATTATGAAAATGATTCCTGTCTGTGACAAGGCAATGAAATTTTGACTGTTAAAGAATATAGATCTCTAGAAGTAAAATTCTCATTTTACCAGATTTTAACATCTTATTAGCTTCCCACTGGTGCTAGTGGTAAAGAATCCACATTCCAATGCAGGAGACCCAGGAGATGTGAGTTCAATCCCTGGGTTCAAAAAGATCCCCTGGAAGAGGGCATGGCAACCCACTCTGGTTTTCTTGCCTGGAGAATCCCATAGACAGAGGAGCCTGGTGGGCTACAGTCCATGGGGTCACAAAGAGTCGGACACGACTGAAGCAAATGAGCACACAGGCAACATCTTACTGGCTCCTTCACTAATGACTAACTGAAAATTTTGACACAGATCACATTTTACAATGTGCCTGTTGTCTATCACCTGTTTATTGCCACTGAATATTTATCAGGCCTGGGTGTTGGTCACGGTTTTTGTAATTTTCTAAATTTCCCAATGCTTTGATTTCTTGGGGTCTTGTGGACCCGAAAGAGTGCCCGGGGTTAGTCAGTTCCTGGAGACAGCAAACAAGTCCACCACCAGCAAGCTTGTTAAACCAGTCCAGAGCCCACACCCAAGCACCTCCTCCATCAGCCTCTCACGCTCTGGGCCACTGTGCTGCTGCTGTTCAATCGGGCAGCCGTGTATGGCTCTTTGCAATCCCAGGGACTGTAGTCTGCCAGGCTCCTCTGCCCATGGGATTCTCCAGGCAAAAATACTAGAGCAGGTGGCCCTTTCCTCCTCCAGGGGATCTTCTCCACGTAGGGACTGAACTCGTGTCTCCTGCACTGGCAGGCGGATTCTTGACCACTGACTGAGCCACCTGGGAAGCCCTGACCACTATACACCTGCTCTAATCACCCTGGGGCCAGGGGCCAGACCACTCAGGGAGTCCGCTGTGGGGCCTCGACTGATCGATTAGATCTCGAAGAGGAGATCTCTTCGGTGTGGACGTGTATAGAGGGGGAACCAGGGAGACGGAGGACGGGGTCGACCACGAAAGGACACCCTGACGTACCGTACCGTACGGGGACAGAGACCCCTAGACACGGTAACAGACTAGCTTTTCAAGGCAATCCTCTCCTGAGCTGTTGGGCTCACTATGAAAGTGAAAGTGAAAGTCGCTCAGTTCTGTGTGACTCTTTGTGACCCTGCCAGTCTCCTCTGTCCATGGAATTCTCCAGGCCAGGATACTGGAGTGGGTAGCTGTTCCCTTCTCCAGGGGATCTTTGATCCAGGAATCGAACCAGGGTCTCCTATGCCTGAGTAATAATAAAACCTGGCTTTTAAAATCTGTTTTGCAAACCTCCTTCCTGTGCTCCTGGGCCCTGGCAAGCCTTCCTCAAGGCTGGCACATGTCTTTCTGTAAAATAAGCTTGCTATGGAGAACTCCCAGGGACTTCCCTGGCTGTCCAGTGATTAAGACTCCAAGCTTCCGATGGAAGGATCCAGGTTCAGTCCCTGGCTGGGGAACTAAGCTCCCACATGCTGCTCAGAGTGGCCAAAAAAAAAAAAAAAGGCGGAGGAGGAAGGAACTCCTAAAAGGAGTTCCCCGGTGGCCTAGTGGTTAGGATTTAGTACTTTCACTACAGAGGCCCAGGTTTAGTCCCTGGTCAGGGAAACTTCCTGCATGACAGTGACATGATGGGGCTGAAATACACACACACACACACAGACACACACACACACACACACAAGAACTTCTATAAGGATCAACTCCTTTGCTACCCATTCTCAAAAGCTCAAGGATAGTCTAAAATCCAGCAACTCTCTAAGTGTTCTGCAGACCAGTAGACACATCACTTGGAATTTGCTAAAAATGCTGAGTCTTAGGTTCCAACCCATATGTCCACTGAATCAGAGAAGCTCTCATGATGGGCCCCAGAAATCTGAGTTGTACCAATCACTCAGAGGATGCTGATGCTCTGGTCCTGTTGTACAAGGCCCAGTGTGATCTTGGCCACATTCTCCAATACTCCTATCAACACCCTCTGCCCCATGAAACAACCTCCCCACTGGCAAGCACCCATGTGCCCTGCATCTGCTGCGTCTCTGCTGCCCCCCACCTACCTGCTTCACTGCCACTCAATCTCTTTGTCACTTGGCTCACCTGCTCTAAGATGACGACTCCCAAACCCATCGAATCAGAATACAGAGGAACTTTGAAAAACTGTGAGCACCCCAGGGCCCAGTTGGTCCTCAGGGGCCTCAGCACCTAGCCCCGCTCTGACAACAGTCAGTAAATGTGTGCTGAGCAGTGGATGGATGTGCAAGCAGGTGACCAAGCTCAGAGAAGCACCTAGGGGGAGGAGGCCCTACCTCCGGCACCTGCAGGCAGCGGATAAGAGCATTCATCACCACGGAAGGCTCGGTGGTGGCCTTCTCCGTGATGATCACCGAGGCCAGCCTCTTCCTCATGTCGAAACCTGCCCCTGCAGCGTCCGTTTTGGTTGACTCGCTCTCCATGATGTTGAGGAGGTTTGTGACTTGCTGGAAGGTACCTGAGACAAAGGTGGTTGGTGTGATGGCAAGATGACTGTTACAGGGGGTGCCCCTGGTGCCCCAGTCTCCCTGACACCAGCCCAGCCCAAGCTCCACCTGGGGCATGGGTGGGACCTTCCTGCCCACTGTACCGATGAGAAAACTGAGACCTTGGTTGGGGCTTACCCTCAAGGAGTCCGTAGAGAAAATGAGGCAGGAATGCAGGGAGGGGGTTGGCTTTCTTACCACTGTCATCTGGTTCCAGAGGCCCCAGGTCCTCTGTTTCCTCTGATGGGTCCCCATGTGACTCTGTTGCTGCTTCTGCCATCTCTTCTTCAAGTTCTTTGGAGGTAAGATTGGTAATACTTGGCATGTCACCCATTCTAGGACTCACTCCAGTGAGTCCCACCCTGCATAACCCCCTTCCCTAGAGTGTGGGAGGAACCTGTAACTTGGTTAGACTCATATTCTAGTGATGGCTCAGTGGGTAAAGAATCTGCCGGCAAGGCAAGAGATGCAGGAGACTTGTGTTCGATCCCTGGTTCAGGAAGATCCCCTGGAGGGGGAAATGGCAACCCACTCCAGTGTTCTTGCCTAAAAAATCCTATGGACAAGGGAGCCTAGTGGGCTACAGTTCAAAGGTCTGCAACCAGTCAGACATGATTGAACATGCGCATGCACGCGCGCGCGCGCGCGCACACACACACACACACACACGCACACGCTATCCAATAGTACATGGCAAAGGTGAGGGGAACCTCCTGTGACGGTCTCCCTCCCCTGATTACATTATGTCTCACACAACTCCATCTTCGCAGACTGGAAATTCTCATGCTGCCTTTGAAAAGTAAACAGCAGTGATGTAAACTGCCTGCGTCACAAGGAACCAAGGGCCTCAGTCCTACAACCGAAAGGAACTGGATTCTGGCAACAACCACATGAGCCTGGAAGAGGACTGGGCTTCAGAAAGGTTGTAGCCCAGGTGACATCTTGAGTGCAGCCTGTGAGACCCCAGGCAAATGACCCCACTGAGCCGTGGACTCCCGACTCGAGACACTGTGAGATAATAAAGGCTGTCATTTTAAGCCATTACCTTTAGGTGGTTAGTCATGCAGTGACAGGCCACCACCCCTGCTCAGGAAGGACCTTTGCTCCCTCTCTTCTGGATACAGAAAACGAATGATTAGTGAGGAATCCCCCTGAGATGCCCTTATCACACCTCTCAAGGGGCTTCCTCCACACCAGCAGCTTCTGAATTGCTGACAAACACCAACACAGATGTCAACACGGAGAATGAAGATCTCCCGGATCCTTTTTCCTTCTGTCCCAAGTTTCTCAAACTCCGTCCCAGCGTCTTTCACTATCCTGCGCTCCCTTCCTCTTGGGAGTCCTTTAAGGAGTAAGCCTGGGACCTATATACTGACCTTTTCTCCGAGTTCTCTCCTGGACAGAACAAAAATACACCACAAGAAAAGACTCTGATCTCTGCCCGATACACATCAACAGTAGTGTGGATGACGGCAGGATGGGCTCACTAAGGAGGAGCCCTTCGGGGTCCTCAGTTGTGACTCAGTGGGGAGCAGGTCCCCTGGCAGGGTAGGGGGTGGGTTTCACTGGAATCATCACCGTTGGGTCCCAGACCCTTGGAACTCTCAGATCCAACTGCCTCCCTGAGCTCTGTGAACCCACTCTTGGAGGAGTGCACAGGTCCCGGTGATTAAAAACTCACATTACTTTGTCACTCAACGTCTCTGTCACCCACATGTGTGGTGAGGTATGGTGGCCTTTTTGGGGATAGGGAAACTGGCGGGGTGGGGATTCACAGCCAAAACCCCTGAGATTATAGGCATAGGAGCTCAGGGTGGGGAGGTGTGGTCTGGGCAGTTGGAGGAGATGGGTGGACACAGGGGTCCTGAGAAGAGGAGTCCTCTTCCCCAAGGACTGGACAGCTTGCAGGATGGGACAGGGTGGTCCCACTGACAGAATAAGTGGAATATAAAGAATTTCAAAGACAAGTGAAAGGACCCTGTTTCCCTGAAACAAAAGTCAGTCTCGAAGAATGTCCTTGTCATTTTTAGCTGAGAGAGAGCCCTGATTAGCAGTTTGAGCAATAAATAATGAATTTCTATGCATTACAGATCAAACCAGTCAATCCTAAAGGAAATCAACCCTGAATCTTCATTGGAAGGACTGATACTGAAGCTGAAGCTCCAATATTTTGGCCGCCTAATGTAAAGAGCTGACTCATTGGAAAAGACCCTGATGTTGGGAATGATTGAAGGCAAAAGGAGAAGGGGGACGACAGAGGATGAGATGGTTGAATGGCATCACCAACTCAACGGACATGAGGTTGGGTAAACTCCGGGAGGTGGTGATGGACAGGGAGGCTTGACATGCTGCAGTCCGTGGGGTCGCAAAGAGTTGGACACGAAGAGTGACTGAACTGAACTGTCGCTGAAAATACCCTTCTATCCACGTGCATCTTTTTCTCCACTTGTTCTTTAATTTTGTCCACACCTTTGTTGGCTTGTTTTCTTCTCTGTGTTACACACAGAAGTTTCAAATATATGGGCTTCCATTTGGAGCTGGGGTCATACTAGCTAGAATTTCTCCTGACCCCAGCCTGCTTTAATCCTTCCCTAGGTGGCTTTGGGAACACAAGCTGTTCACATCAGTTATGTTCTCAAAATCTTGGCTCCTGGTCCACAGATGCCAAATAGAAATACGGAGACAGAGTTTGGAAGAAATAGAAAAGAGAAAATTATTTTTTCCAGGCAAAAGGGAAACAGCAGGCTAACACCTCGAGAGCTGTGCCCCTCCTTTGGGGATAGAAAGAAGTTTTATATCCTCTAGAAGGATACGCTTTTTTTTCTTCCTCAGAGTTTCAGAATAGCCACAGCTGGTATCAGGCAACTCAGCCACTGGGTCTGGTGTCCCTAAAGTTATTGACCTGTGACCTTTCTGAAATACAGAATGCTACAAGAGAGTGTGGGCTTCCAAGGTGGAGCAAATGGTAAAGAACTTGCCTGCTAATGCAGGAAACATAAGAGATGTAGCTTTGATCTCTGGGTTGGGAAGAGCCCCTGGAGAAGAAAATGGTAACTCACACCAGTATTCTTGCCTGGGGAATCCCGTGGACACAGGAGCCTTGTGGGCTACCGCTGGGTTACAAACAGTCAGATACAAGTGAATAACAACCACCCGTCTCTGTGTCTACCACATGGAGAGCCATAGTTGCCCACAGCAGGCACACAGTCAGGGTCTTTGGGATGGAATTGCAATCATGTCACTCGAATAATCTTTGAAAGAAAAAGACAGAGGAAAGTCGAAGGTGGAGCGAATGTGGGCTGTGAAAAAGGGGTGTGTGATAAGTGCCTTCTGGGGTCTGCTCCATACTGGTGAACAGGTCTGCAGAAGGCAGACTGAGGAACGATGAGAGAATTTTGTGGGGATGAGTGTTGGGCACTACGTGGCGGATACTTGTTTTCTGACCACCTGGATTCAGTGGAGTAGAAACAGACTGCTGAGGGTCGCGGGCTCCCTGGTGCCAGAGGCGGCGCGCAGAGGCTGCAGCAGTGTGGACAGACACTGGGTGGGAGTTTTAATTAAAAAGCCGTGGACCTAGGTGTCTTTAGGTCTTGCTCTGTTGACCTGTAATGCGTTTGTTATTGTTTCAGTAGCCAAGTTGTGTCCAGATCTTTGAGACTCCATGGACTGCTGAGTGTTGGGCCCTACGTGGCGGATACTTGTTTTCTGACCACCTGGATTCAGTGGAGTAGAAACAGACTGCTGAGGGTCGCGGGCTCCCTGGTGCCAGAGGCGGCGCGCAGAGGCTGCAGCAGTGTGGACAGACACTGGGTGGGAGTTTTAATTAAAAAGCCGTGGACCTAGGTGTCTTTAGGTCTTGCTCTGTTGACCTGTAATGCGTTTGTTATTGTTTCAGTAGCCAAGTTGTGTCCAGATCTTTGAGACTCTATGGACTGCAGCCTGCCAGGCTCCTCTGTCCATGGGATTCTTCAAGCAAAAATATTGGAGTGGGTTGCCATTCGAGGGAGGGCTGGTCAAAGAGGATGTGCTGGGTGCGCGTTTGGAGTGAGGCCAGCGGGCACAGCGTTCAAGGGCCCAGGACTAGCTGACCCCTCGGCCACGTCAGGTGGGTGGGGCTTAGATGGCCTTGGCAGAGACCCAGACTGGGCAGTGGGCCAGGCAGGGCTGAGGCAGTCAGTCAGCCGGTCGGAGTGTGGTTCTGGAGTAGGTAGGTTGAGACAACGCTGTCAGGGCAGAGGGGGGGGCGGGGCCCGACCATCTCATCAGAAGGCTGTGCATTGCCCAGGATGGCTGATCCTAGCTCGCCCTTACTGCCCGCCCCCAGGCATTTTGGGTGAGGCTCCTGTGCTACATCATGGAGACGGACTACATGGAGGCCTTGACCTCCATTTGCATCAGCCTCTCCAACCCCGCCGAACGCCAGCTGCACGCTGAGGATGAGGAGGCCAACGCAAGCAAGAGCTGGCTTCCTTCTCCAGGAAGCAGCCTGGAGCCCAGAGAGCCAGGCCTCGCCAAAGAGGCCACCCTTACCAAAATCACAGGAGGTTACAATCGTACACTCTTCTTCTGGCAGCCCACTCCTCTCCTCCCCACCTCCCCCCAACCCTGGCCCAGACATCAGGGCAGGGGTCCTGGCTCAGGCTTCCCCCAGGTGTGAGCTCTCTGGTCCCCGTGAGCCAGCTGGAAGGACTGTACATCTCATCCAAGTCCTCTGGAACCACCCCCACCAGGCTCTCCCACTCGCCCCTGATGACTCATTTGTTAGCATGAGACCCTCGAGAAAGGGACGACACCGACCTGCTTACGGGGACCCTGCCATCCAAGGGGGCTGCAGTCATGTCCTGGGGCTTTGAGGGTGGATGTGGCCAGTTTCAGGAGCTGACTGGGAGCCTCACAGGACCCAGCGATGGTGAAGGGCAGAGCCAGGTCTGAGCATCTGGCTAGACCACCCCCTGGTCTGCCTCCTGCCCCAACCCTGAGTCTGGGGCTGGCTCCCTTCTGGGTGCCACCCCTCCCTGCAGCTTCTCAGCGGGCCTGCCCCTCCCTTGCCCGCTGGTCCAAATGCTATGAGCTCCTGCTACTCCTGGGCTCCCAGCCTCCCAGAGCCTGCAGAGGGAGGGGAGGGGAGCGGGCGGGTGTCTAGTTACTGTTGGCTTAACAAGGCCAAGATTCACAGTAGGAGAGAAACACTCTCAT
>SJYC01102375.1:0-47996 GCA_006408675.1 Madoqua kirkii | reverse complement strand
CTTTGGGGGTGGAGGGGTGGGCGATTGTTTATCAAGCAGGGAGTTTCCGTTTAAGATGGCAAGAGGGAATTCCCTGGTGGTCCAGTAGTCAGGACTCTGCAATTTCACTGTCAAGGGCCCTAGTCCCATCCCTGGTTGGGGAACTAAGATCCCATAAGCTGCACAACATGGTCAAAAAAAAATTAACAAGATGGTAAGAAAAGTTCTGGAGATGGACAATAGTCTTACAACACTGCGAGTATACTTAATGTATTGAGCTGTGCACTTAGAGGTGGGTAAAATGATAAAACTTGTTAGGTACGTTTTCCCACCATAACCAAACACACACACGCATCTTCTTAAGACTCTCAGGAAAATAATCCCAACAGTAGACAAAGTATAGGAGGTTCACGGCAGCATTGTTTTTAATATTTATTTATTTAACTGTGTGGAGCTTCGTGGCATGTGAGATCTTTGATGTTCGTTGCAGCATGTGGGATCTAGTTCCTTGCTGCTGCTGCTGCTGCTGCTGCTGCTGCTGCTAAGTAGCTTCAGTCGTGTCTGACTCTGTGCGACCCCGTAGACGGCAGCCCACCAGGCTCCCCCGTCCTTGGGATTCTCCAGGCAAGAATACTGGAGTGGGTTGCCATTTCCCTCCGTCCAGAGATCAAACCCAGGCCCCTACAGTGGGAACATGGAGTCTTAGGCACTGGACCACAGGCAAGTACCAGCATTTTTTGGTTGCAGTAAAATGTTGAGAAGAAAAGCGACATGGTTGAGTCAATTAAGGTATACTCACTAGAAGAAATATCATGCAGCCATTAATACAGTGATCACAAGGAACTTTCAATGACCCAGGAAATGAGGACCATATCACCATAATTATATGGAAAGGGGTGCGACATTGTAGGTCCCTCTGGAACAAGGTCATCCATAAAAAACGAAAAGAGACTGGATCAAAATATTGGCCTAAGGGCATGCGCCATCTTCCCTTCCCAACACAAAACACTTAAAATGACATAAAAAGTAAATTATCTTTTCTAAAAATCTTTTTTTTTAATTCAGTGCTAGAAAACAAGAATGGAACCCTTCACAGGGCAGAAATCGTGAGGAATCCCTGAACAGAAGAAAGCTAATGGGTTCAGATTGGAAATGGCACCACAGCCCCAGATACCCTCAGGCGAAGTCCAGCATGAAGGTGGCAGCCTTAAAGTAGGAGGCTGAGGACGTGCGGACACAGAGAAGGCCCCAGACCAAACGGGAAGCGGCTGATGGGCCCTTGGAAGAGGCATGCAGGTGCCCCTCCCCCACAACACCAAGCAGTGACCTGCCCACAGGAGCAAAGAGCAGGAGCACTTGATTCCCAAGGGGCAGGCAGCCCTAAATCGGCACCAACACTCAGAAGAAAGTGGGATACCACACCCCAAACACTGGATTCCGGCACTGCCAAGAGAGCAGCCAGGGACCTTACCCAGCCACGGCCTTGCAGGCATGCCAAGGGGGAATTTCAGACCCAAAGACAAGTAAGCACACAACCCAGTCACTCGCTCACATTTAGAAGAGCTACACACTGAAAGAGGCACACCAAACGCATCAACTCTAAGAACTCACTCCTGAGACACAGAGCTACGAAGACAAACAGAATGGCAGTGGAGAGCCTTCATAGTGATGGGTCTCAGCCGCCACTGCTTCCATGAAAGAAGGGACAAGATCTGGGAGCCAAACAGTTCATGCCCAAGTATAAAAGGGGGTTGAAGGACAGCACAGACTGAAGAAGATCGACGCCGTGACCTGGAGACAGAGACGGGAATCCTCCCAGATGCCAGAGCATCTCCCAGAGATGGAACAGATAGAAGTCAAGTAAAGGGAAGTGGAGGATAAACTCCATTTCAACTCCAACCACCATCTAAAAGGAGTTCCAAAGAGAAATCTGAGAGACCACAGGAAATTAGTAAAAGAAAGAAATCCAAAAAGACCCAAGTCCTCAGACTGAAAAAACTCACCATGTGCAAAGGAGGATTACGTAAAAAGGCAATATTTGGGCATAGAGAGGTGAAATTTATGAACCCAAGGGAAAAAGAAAAATGTCAGCTTCTTTCAGGGGAAAATTGACACAGACTGCCTACAGTGGAACAGAATTCAGTGACTCATGGAGACCTGAGAGCCATGTGGCCGAGGTGGAAACCTCAACCCCTGTCCTAGTGGCAGACCCCTCCTCACTCCTCCTCACTCTCGCCATCTTTTGTGTGAGGCACGTTATGGACCTCACAGGGGTATGGCATCAGAGTCAGGTGAGCTGGCACCTGTGAAGCCCTGGCACAGAACGCCCATCACGTGAGACTCAGCCCTTACGGTTATGAGATCATCAGATGCACCAAGTCAACGAGACAGTGTCTCAGACATGCTCCGGTGGAAATGGCACAAATCTTGAATTCTCTGCTCAGTCTTTGGGAAGGGAACAGGCAATTTCAGATGTGTTGAGGGCACAGAGAGTTCATCACCTACAAACCTTCTCATATCCGCTCAAATTACCAAGAACTACCAAGTAGTGTGTTCCAGCCACCGTAAAAATGGATCTAACAGAACATAGATGAGTGCTCACCAGTGGCTGGAGAGAGCGGGGAGTGGGGAATGGCTATGGTAACGGAAACAGAGTTTCTTTCTGGGGTGGTAAAATGTTTTGGAATTAGAAAGTGATGATGCTTGGACAACACTGAGTGCAGCAGAGGTCACTGAACTCCACACTTTAAAATGGTTAAAATCATCAATTTGCTATTATGTGAATTTTACCACAACAAATGAATCCAAGAACAAATCCACGAAATTCAAAAACAGCAGTGAGAAAAACGTGAATTTTTCCACCACAACAAATGAATCCAAGAACAAATCCATGAAATACAAAAACAGCAGTGAGAAAAATGTTAACTCAACGGTTGAAAACCATCTACCGACTATCCTTAAGGACTAAAATTTGGAACTAAAATTCCAGCTGGTCTCACCTTGAGTGATAATAAGGTTTGGGTGTAGACACAGTGACGGCATGTTAAAGTTCTTGATTTGTTTTGGGAAATACCAAATACAGAAATACCAACTGAATGATGAGAAACAAAGTTTCGGGGGTTGTTGGGGTTTTTTTGCTTTATGTTTTGGGTGTTTTTTTAATCTTTATTGAGGTATACTTGATTTACAATATTGTGTTCATTTCAGGTGTAGCGCAAAGTGAATCTGTTACACAAATTCATATGCATGGGTGCTAAGTCTCTTCAGTCGTGTTTGACTCCTTGCGACCCTAAGGATTGTAGCCCGCCAGGCTCCTCTGTCCATGGGGATTTTCGAGGCAAGAAGGCTACAGAGGTCGCCACGCCCTCCTCCAGGGGATCTTCCGCCCAGCCTCTGCCTCTACGACTCCAGCATCAGCAGGCAGGTTCTTTACCACTAGTGCCATCTGGGAATCTATCCACTCTTTTTTAGATTCTTTTCCCATACAGGCCCTTACAGATCATTGAGCAGAGTCTTCTGTGCTATGTAATAGGCCCTTATTAGTTATCTACGAGAGATAAGCATTAATCCAAATATATCTTTAAAATATAAGTAATCACTAGGAAACAAAAGCATGTTATCTGAAACCTTAGTAGATGGTTCTCCACTGGGAGCAGAAAGAAGGGGACACTGCTGGTTGTCACCGTGACGGGGAAGCCTCTACGGTAGCATCCAGGGTTGCGAATTCTCAGTGTTCAACAAGGTCGGGAAGAGGACCACATCCCCAGGCACAGTCCAGCCCAAAATGATAGCAGCGCCCCCTGTTGAGAACATTGCTTTAAAGAACCAAAACTGGAACAAAGAAAATCCAGTCAACACAACAAAAGGCAGGAAATGGGAAAAACTGTACAAGAAAGCAGAGCAAATTAGAAGCAATAAACTACAAGAATAATGTCCAAGCAAATCAGTAATCTCTTTAAATATAATTAGATTAACTTCCTCTAAGAAATACCTCAATAAAGGCAGCAGATTTTTTTAATTTTTTACAGAAAGTTACAAAGATAAATACCTAGGAAGGTTGAAAACAATAGGATGAGAAAGGCAATACTAAACAAAAGATAATTCAGAAAAAGAAGGTGCTTATCAGACAAAATGGAATTCAAGTTGCAAGGTGCTCAAAGGAAAAGACAGGGAAACTTCATATCGATAAAAGATAACAAGCCACACCAAAAATATAATGGTCACAGCAAGTTATGAACTTTACAACACAACTTCAAAATAGATAAAGCAAAATTCAACAATAAAGAGGAAACCAACCAATTCACAGTAGTAAAGTCAACTTTTTTACTTCAGATTCAGTAGACAAAAAACAATAATATGGAAGATATGCATATTTCACCTACAAAGTTATCCAATAATATTTATTTTATAAATACTTGAATTATGTTCTAGGTTCTGTTTTAAAGTTTTGCATATATGTTAATTAATTTAATGCTTGTGTGTGTGTGCTCAGTGGCTTCAGTCGTGCCTGACTCTGCCATGCTGTGGACTGCAGCCCGCCAGGCTCCTCCTCTATAGGAACCTCCAGGCAAGAATACTGGAGTGGGTTGCCACGCCCTCCTTCAGAGGTTCTTCCCAGCCCAGGGATCAAACCTGCATCTCCTGCACTGCAGGTGGATTCTTTACTGCTGAGCCACCAGGGAAGCCCCAGTTTAATCCTTAGACAGTACTAAAGTGCTATTATGATGATCATTTTATGCATGAGAAAACCGACATCCAGCCACTTGCCCCCATTACGCAGCCAGTGGGAGACAGACTGAGACTCCAGACCCAGTGCCCACCCCAGAGTCGGCTCAGTCCCCACTTCTGGGCCCTTCTCATAACACGTAACAGAAACAGCGCTGTCTTTTCCACGCACACCCAACTCACCACAGTGGGAATTTCAATGAAATCCTAGAGAAGAAAATTAATTTAAAATTTATTGTACCTTAACTGAGTCCAATGTAATCAGATTAGGGATTAACAATACAAAGAAACTGTCCCCAATCTATCTACTTAGAAAACTTGAAATATTCTTTTATACAATATATATGTTCTGACTGAAGAGAATAAGATGACAGAAACTCCAAACTAGTAAAACGAATCTGAACTGGGCACCTGTTGGATTTGACCAAAATAGTACTCTCAGTAAAACCCTCTGAATAGGACTTCCCCGGCTGGTTAAGTCCAGTGGTTAAGACTTTGCCTTTTAATGCAGGGGGTGCAGATTCGAACCCTGGTCAGTGAGCTAAGATCCCACATGCCTCATGGCCAAAAAAAAACATAAAACAGAAGCAATGTTTCGGTTGTAACAAACTCAGTAAAGACTTTAAAAACAGTCCACATTAAAACAATTTTTTTAAAACCCTCATAGTCCATGGGGTCACTAAGAGTCGGACACAACTGAGCGATTTCACTTTCACTTTTCACTTTCAAGCATTGGAGAAGGAAATGGCAACCCACTCCAGTGTTCTTGACTGGAGAATCCCAGGGACAGGGGAGCCTCTTGACCTGCTGTTTATGGGGTCGCACAGAGTCAGACACGACTGAAGCGACTTAGCAGCAGCAGCAGCTCTTAATAAACTAGGCATTGACAGGAACCACCATTACCTGATAAAAGACATCTCCTGAAAATCTACAGCAAAAGTCATATTTAACTGAGAAATTTTAGGATATTCTATCACCATCAGTAAATAACATTGCCTTAGACAATGTGATAACACCTGAAAAAGAAATAAGGATAAACGTTGAAAAGGAAGAAACAAAATTGGCATGATTTGTAGAAAATATGAGCCTCTACCTATACAAGGTCTAAGAGAATCAACAAATAAACTATTAGAACTCATAGGAGAGTTCAGTAAAACTCCTAGATAGAAGATCAATATGCAGAAATCAATAACTTTCGTGTATGGCTAGCACTCCCAGTTAGAAAATATAATCCAAAAGAAAGCTCATTCATATTAGAAAAAAAGTCTATAAAATCCCTGGGGATAAACCTAATAAGAAATGTGCAAGGAATCTATATGAAGACAAATGTAAAACTTTACTAAAAGCAATGAAAGACTCTGCACAAAGGGAGAGACACAGTATGCTCCCGGATGGTAACTCTCAGTGTGAGAAAATGACAGTTCTCACTTTGTTAATCTATATACTCAGAGCATCCAGCGATGGACACACTTTTTCATTTGTAACTGCTAACAACAGCGTGTGACAAGTAGCTAATGACTGTGTATAAGAATTGCATTCATTTCTATACACTCATTTACTGAATGCAATGTTTGAAAGTTTGAAGAGGGGTAAAATGGTCTGAATCACTGGACAAACTCTAAGAAATCAAAGAAAAATTATAATGAAATAGTAGAAGACAGTTTAAACAGACCATGACAGGAAAATTAAAACCTAGGGCCACAAAGTCACACAAGGGCATTAAAGAAAGAGAAGCATGGCTGGAGGAGCAGTGAAGGAGCATTATCAGCCCAAGCATCACCGGACACAGCCCCACCTCCCTGGGGCAGGCGGTATCTGCGTGTACTGGGCTCCAGCAGTGAACTGAAAGCCCCACGGATGCACACAGCATGGGAGGTGGGGCCATGACTATGGGCCCATCTCAAGTTGAATTACAGGCAAGAATGAAGTATGCATCGCCCAGCAGGTGACCCGCAGAGCGGCAGCCCCAAAATAAGAACGCATTTTTTAAAACAATTTAATTTCAGAGTTACTCACCCTGAGAAAACTAACCTGACTGTTAGAGATCCTTATATTTATGTTATAGTTGGGGCTGGTTTTATTTTGAATTAGATATGGAGGTACAGCAGTCTAAAATCCCAGTGCTCACAGATTCCAAGGGCCTCACTGTAAACCTGGTTACTCTGTCCACTGGCAGAGATCCCACCCTTTGGCAAAATCATCTTTAAAATTTACACACACAGCAAACCCACGTGAGAACGGCAGCTCACAGTCAGTGGGCACCAAGCAATTGGTCACTGACAGTGCTCAGCCCCAGAGCGTCCGATCCTGCTTTTACGAAGCTTTCATCACTGGCTCAGCAAGTGTTGCATCAGAGGAGAGTGCCTGTAGTAACTGCATTTATAATGAGGTGTCTGGATAAATAAACTGAATGATATTTTTATTAACAATGAATGTCTGCTAAAATGGCATATGTCCTGCAAGTGGTAGGAAAAGATGCATAGTAACTAGGGAAATGTAAGTTACGGTAACAGTGCTGCTGCTGCTGCTAAGTTGCTTCAGTCGTGTCTGACTCTGTGTGATCCCAGAGAGGACAGCCCACCAGGCTCCCCGATCCCTGGGATTCTCCAGGCAAGAACACTGGAGTGGGTTGCCATTTCCTTCTCCAATGCATGAAAGTGAAAAGTGAAAGTGAAGTCACTCAGTCGTGCCCGACTCTTTGTGACCCCATGAACTGCAGCCCACCAGGCACCTCCATCCATGGGATTTTCCAGGCAAGCGTACTGGAGTGGGGTGCCATTGCCTTAGAGACTGCCTATTAGTCACCAGGCCGGCAAAACTCAAAAGGCTGACCATATCAAGTGTTGACAGAAACGTGAGGAAGTAAGTGCTCTTCTTAAACTGTTGGGTGGGAGTGCAAATGGATCCAGTCTTCCTGAGGGTAATTTTGCAGAAGATATTTTAAAAATTTTACCACACCTTCTGTTCAGCCAAGCACACATGCAATCTTGGAACCTACCTAGATAAATACTCATAAGCATGTATAAGAATTTTAATCACAATATGGCTTCAGTTCAACCGCTCAGTGCCGTCCGACTCTGCGACCTCGTGAACTGCAGCATGCCAGGCCTCCCTGTCCATCACCAACTCCTGGAGTTCACCCTATGGCTTACAATTATGAAAACATAGAAGTACCCAACATATATCTACTGACAAGGAGACACATGGTGAGATTTTGTGTAAAATGTGGTAGATTTATGTGACATAGCATACAGTGAGTTCACCAAGACGTATTGGTTAATGTAATATATGCAGTCAGCAATATTCCAAACAGACAAAACAAAACTCTATATTCCATTTTGTCTATTCATAAATGTAAACATAGAAAGTTATGGAAGGACAGAGCAATCTGATTCCAGTTTTCCTTCAATGGAGAGAAATGAGACTTTTCTTTTTTTCTTATAATTAGCTCTTAAGTCTTCGATATTGAAAGACATTTGTGTGTTATTTGTGACATCTAAAGAAATAAAAGTGTTAAGGCCGAAGACAAAACTAAGGAAGCCATATGAGCTCAACCTTGTGAAAAGGCAAGTCTGCAAGGCTAGAGGCTGGAAGCTGTGAACAGTGGTTCTCTGCATGGCTGGGTTCCTAGCAACATTTATCTACTTTCTTTTGCTTTGGGAGAATGTCCTAATTTTTCTGTGATGTTTTTACAATCAGAAAATTTCAGAAAATCTTTTTATGTCCGGATGTCCAGTGCCCCACTGCTCCCACTGGGAAAGGTTGTCTGTAATTCTCTCACATTCTGAGAACTGGTTCAGGGACAAGAGGGAGCCCCAAAGTCTGTGCAGCCGGCGAGACCCCTGCTGCCCATACCAGCCTCTCAGACTCCCCATTCTTGCAAGCTGCGGAATCACTGGATCTGGTGACTCACTCACTGCATGAGGTTTTGCTCTGCTATGGCTCTCCCCAGGACCCTAATATCCCTGGGCTCAGAACCTTCCTGTACTGTTAGGAGTTTGTAGGAGAATGAATCAAGGGCCTCAGCTTCAGAGGCTGAACTTGGCACCTTCCAGGACACAAGGATTGAGGGCCTCTCCTCCAAACACCTGCCTCCCTGGGGTAGGTGGTTAAAGCACGAAGCCCTAGTTGAGGGAAAGAAGCAGGGTGCAGGTCCTCAGCAAATATCTGCCAGTGTCTTCTTCCATGTGTGTGGAGAGATGCCAGGATCCCTTCTCACCTTCTGAGGGAAATGATAAGGTGGCCGCCTGGCTCGCCTGCCCTCGCCAGCCCTGCCAGTCAGCAGCACACACACCACCCACTGCAGGCTGCCCTGGGCTGCCTGCCTCCACCCCCCTTTAGAGTCCCACCATGTCCCTGAACACCCCCAACCATTTCAGGGCTTCAGGGACCCTCTGAGGCATGTAAATGTACTGTGGTTTCAAAGGATCACCAGCCCCTAGCAAGCCCAAGTAGCTAGAAGACAAGCACCCCCCAACAGGTCACCGTGAAAACCAGGAAGAGGGAAGGACCAGAGCCTGTGAGCCACCTTGCCTGAAGAGCTTTGGACAAAGGACCTCCTGTTTTTGAGTTAGAGGATGGAGCAGCCTGAGGGGAGGAAGGAGTGAACTCCCCCATCCGGCAATGACAGAACGGCCCAAATGACCTTCAACACCCATATGCCACCTTCTGTGCCCATTCCCCACACTACACTGCTGACCCTGCTCAGTCAATTGGCAGAACCAGGGGGTCTGAGCTGCAGAGACCTGGGGGACAGAGCCCCATGGATGACTCTGCTTCACTCAGCATTCCAGGCTCCTCCCCACCCAAAATTTGGACAACTCAGGATTCAACCAGAAAGACCAAGGGCCTTGATCTTCCTGGAGAACTTGGAGGCAGTCTCTCTCAAGGCCAAACGGGCCACAGCTTGGCTTAACAAGTGCATCACCAGCGGATCCTCAACGCCACAGGACTTCAGTCCAAGCTCCAAGAGGGAGCCCATAGCCAGACCTCTCCCCATATTTTCACTAGGCATTCTGGGCCCCTCTAAGTGGGACAGGAAGCACACCCTGAGCCACCCAGACAGGACTCCCACCCAGGTAGGTCACAACACAGTTGAGCCTCAGCAGCTGCACGGACAGCCGGGGTAAGTGACTCCAAAGCTCAGTGGCCACAGCAGTGTCCGGCTGTCCCCTACTCCCAGGGAGGTGGGCAAGGTGCCCACAGCACCACTGGAACCTGCATGGCCAGAGGCAACTCAGTGTTGGATATTCCCACTAGTGGCCCCAGCCAGGCAGGACTGGACGGAAATAGAGGCCTCCAATCTCCCCTCGGTGCTCCCCAGGACTCTGGAAGCTGGGAAAACTCAGCTGTCACTTCTATCCCAGCCTTGGGGCAGCTATGAGAGTCCCTAGGTCTCAGCTTCCTATCCCAGACAGGTTATCTCGAAAAATAAACGCATTGGCACCTGCAGTGCAGTTGGCACAAAAACAGGTAACAAGGCTGCCTCCTCTCCAGAAAAAAAAAGGACACCAGGCCCACTGTCACTGCTGGATCTTACAGTGGCGAAAGTCACTCAGTCATGTCCAACTCTTTGCAACCCTGTGGACTATAGAGTCCATGGAATTCTCCAGGCCAGAATACTGGAGTTGGTAGCCTTTCCCTTCTTCAGGGGATCTTCTCAATCCAGGAATCAAACCCAAGTCTCACACATTGCAGGTGGAGTCTTTACCAGCTGAGCCACAAGGGAAGCCCAAGAATACTGGAGTGGGTAGCCCATCCCTTCTCCAGCAGATCTTCCCAACCCAGGAATCAAACCGGAGTCTCCTGCATTACAGGTAAATTCTTTACCAATTGAGCTATGGTAGGCAGACTTGTAGAGAAGGCAATGGCAGCCCACTCCAGTACTCTTGCCTGGAAAATCCCATGGACGGAGAAGTCTGGTAGGCTGCAGTCCATGGGGTCGCTAGGAGTCGGACACGACTGAGCAATTTCACTTTCACTTTTCACTTTCATGCATTGGAGAAGGAAACGTCAACCCACTCCAGTGTTCTTGCCTGGAGGATCCCAGGGACGGGGAGCCTGGTGGGCTGCCATCTATGGGGTCGCACAGAGTCGGACAGGACTGGAGCGGCAGCAGCAGCACCACCACCACCAGGCAGAGTTGAATGAGACACAGGTCCACTGTCCAGGACGCTGGCCTTCTTGTCAGACAGGGATGACACAGAGAACAGAAACTGCCTGCAGGGCACAGACCAGGTGGAGGAGAGGGGAGCTCAGGGCAGGCCTGCAACACCAGAGCTGCCTGCATATGTCAGAGGATGCTGAGTCCACATCATTCACTTCTGAGATGGAAAAATTGGAGCCCAGGGAGAAGGGGACTTCCCTTAGGTCCCACAGTCAGCCGCAGCAGCCTGGGACACGGAGTTGGCTGCCCCTGGCCTTCCCAACCCTCACGGCTGACTGGCCCCCTCACAGCCCTCCTCTAGTGCTCTGGAATCAAGGTCAACTTTCTGCTCCAGGAGGGGAGGCTGTCGAGGTGAAGGATGGATAAGAATAGTCCGTGGAGAGGAGAGGAAGGGAGGAGAGGGAGCCATTCCAGAAGAGAAAATGGGGTAAACAGAGACGAGGGAGACACAAGAAGCAGGCGTGGCGAGGGCCTGGGAAGCTGGGCTGGGGATCCTCTTCTGTTCTCCTTCCCCCTGTGTGTGAAGGACAATGGGGCGTGCTCCATCGCCCTCTCTGGGAGTGAAGGGCTCCTGGGACGCCGCGTTCAGATGCTCTTCACTGTCAGTCCCGGATGTGGGTCTCCCCAGCAGATGAGAAACCCTGTTCCCAAACCACATCCCACTCCTGGAGCAGCTGACCCCCCAAGGGCTGAGAGGTGTAGGGTGTGTCAGGCCCAGCCCCCCTGACACCATGTCACAATGCAGGTGAAAGGTCATTGCCTCTCATCTGCGGAGCCCTAGGATGACCTCACTTCGTCTTGTTCCCCCACCCAGGCCTGACTTGACCTCGTCCTTCCCTTCCCAGGCATGGATACCAAGAGCTCCCACTAATAAGCCTCCTAAAAGTCTGAAAGTCTGTATATATTCTGGAAATTGATCCCTGGTCAAATATATGACTGCCAAATAGCTTCCCCCATTCCGTAGGGTGACTTTTTTCACCCTGCTAACCGTTTCCTTTGCTGTGCAGCAGATTCTTTAGTTTGACGTCCTCCCACTTGTCTATGTTTATTTTTGTTGCCTACGCTTTCGATGTCCTATCTATAAAATCACTGTCAAAACCTATGTCATGCAACTTTTCCCCTATGTTTTCTCCTAGGAGTTTCACAGTCTGGGGGTCTTACATCTAAGTCTTAAGTGTAGTTTGAATTGACCTGGTAATTTTTGTGTATTGCATAAGACACTGGTCCAGTTTCATTCTCTGCATATGGATATCCAGTTTCCCCAGCAACATTTGTGGAAGAGACTATCCTTTCTCCATTCTGTATTCTTGGCACTCTTGTCAAAGATTAGTTAATTGTATATGTGTAGATTTATTTCTGGACTCTCTGCTCCATTGGTCTATGTGTCTCAAACATAAACAAACAAAAACCACTAATAATTCACTCAAAAATAGGCTAAGAACTTGAACAGACATTTCTCTAAAGAAGACAAGCAAATGGCTGATAGGTACATGAAAAATGCTCAGCATCATCCATCACAGGTAAATGCAAATCAAAAATACAATGAGGACACACAACTGCCAGAATGGCTATTATCAAAAGAAAAAAAAAAAGACAAGTATTGGTGGGATATGGAGAAACTGGACCCCAAATATACCTGTAATGGGAATAAAAATGGTGTAGTTGCTATAGGAAACATCAGAGGGGTTCCTCAAACAATTTAAAATAAAACTGGCATAGGATCTAGCAATTCCACTTCTGGGTGTGTATCCAAAACAAATGAACTCGAAATCTTGAAGAGAAATTAGGAAACCCATGTTCACTGCAGTCTTACAATAGCCACGATGTAAAAGCAACCTAAATACCTAAAATACCTAAATACCTAAAAACCTAAATTCATCAGTAGATAGATGACTAGATAAATAAAATGTTGTGTATCTGCATACCACAATATTATTCAGCCCTAAAAAAGAAGGAAACCTTGCAATATGTGACAACATGGACGAGCCTTGAGGACGTGACACTGTGTGGTATAAGTCAGTCACTGAAAGACAAATGCGGCCTAATTTCACACATATAAGTCAAACTCACAGAAACAAAGAACAGAATGGTGGTTGCCAGGGGCTGGAGGCAGGGAAAATGAGGAATGCTCCTCAGGGGTATCAGTTTCGGTTATGCAAGATGCGTGGCTCCAGAGGCCCGCTGTGCATCCCTGTGCCCATATTAACAACACTGTATTGTGCACTTAAAAATCTGTTAAGAGGGTGGATCCCACGTTGAGTGTCTCACCACAGCAAATAAAGATTTTAAATTTTTTTTTAATTTTTAAAGTTGTTTCCCAAGTGCCTGCTTCATCTCTGCTGGAGCTTCCTCCTCCCTCCTTCCATCACTGACTCCCACAGTGCGGCCCCCAGCACAGTCCTCACTCTGGGCCTCTCACCAGAAGGACCGACAGGCCCCCTAAACTCTGCGGCCATGGCTGACCTCACCGCCTTTCCCTGCTCCTCCTTGACTGTTCATCCCAAGCGTGCCCACCCCGAAGGGCTAAGTTCAGACTTAGCCTTCACCCTGACCCTCCCCTTCCTTCACACCAATATCCCGAATCCAATCTCCATGCCCCTCCCTTGGCTTCCAGGAAACCCGCATCGCTTCCTCTCTGGCTGCACTATCGGCCTCTCCAGTCCACCTCCACAAGGATAATCTCCCAGAAACACAAACCACCTCATCACATCATCCCGTCTTCAAACCCCTCCCAGCTCCTCTCTGCCATCAGGTGAAGCTCTAGCTCCTCTCCTTGGGAGACCCACTCACCGCTCAAATCGATAGCCTCCTCTCCTACCAGATCTTCCCTCATGCCAGAGATCCAGCAAACCACTAAGCACTCCCTACAGATCCCATACAACGTCCTCCCATCCCCTATTAATAGCTCCTATTCTTAACCTTAGACAACCTGGCCAACTCATATTCACACTTCAAAACCCCAACAAAAGTGTCCTCCAGAAGCTTTCTCTGACATCACTAGAGAACAAATCTTTCTCCCTACTCTATGCTGCTTCTATGATAAACTTCCACTTATTTCACGAACTATAATTATTTGTTTCCACGTCTATCCTCCCTCTGCCACCAAACTGGGAGAGTGTTGAGGGAAGAAATCGTACTGTAGTCATTATGGAAACCTCTGCATTTAGCACAGAGCCTGCCAGGCAGTGAGCTCTCAATAGATGTTTTCTGAGAGTGCAACTGAAGGAATAAATGAGTAAATCCACTCTAGCGCTGGACGCCAGCCACCCTTCCTCCCCTCCCCTGCCTTGCCTCCCGCTCCACTTCGCTCTTCTCACGCTGTGCTCAGCCCATCCAGGGCAGGACCCTCCCCTCCTGCATCTCTCGAGGCAAAAGCTGCTTCCCCCTCCTCTTGGCCTCATGACCCCCGGCCCCTCCTGGCTCCTCTAGCCCATCCATCTGCTTGACTAATGAACAGAACAACCTGTGTTCCTTTTCCAGGGAATGCGCCTGCCTGAAACTGCTTTAAAGAGCACAGCACCTGCACACATATCAATTAAAATTATAATTAGGTGGTGAGAATATATAATTAAAATAACATGTTCCCTCTTGCTCATGTATTGCTGCTGCTGGCTGTCAGGCGGAAGTCAACAAGTTCCCCAGCATGGGGTGGGGGCGGGGAAGGGATCACTCTTGTCTCTGAACATATCATGCTTCTCTTCCTGCTGTCTCTTCTGGCAGAGGAAGCGTATTTCCAAGGGTGCCCTACCCAACTCAGGTGAGAAGGGTTTTCAGTCACTTGCTCAGTCCTTACACATTCCCTGAACTTTATCATGTATGGTTCATGTCACAGGTTAGAATTTTTCAGGCTTCCATGTCTTTGTACGTGGAGTGCTGTCTGCCAAGAATTCCCTTCTCCTACTACATGTACTTTTAAAAATTCCTATTCATCCTTCAAAACCCAATTCTGATTTTCACCTGTGCTGGGTTATGGGGACACAAGAAGGGAAAGATGCAGTCCCTACCTCAAGACACCCACAGTCCTGAGCATGATGATCCCCATCTTCCAGAGAAGTCAACTATCAGAGGCTCTCTGATCCTGAAAACACTTCTGGGAGACTCAGGATGTGGCAAGGTCTGCAGCGCTTCCTACACCCTCAGTCCCTCCCCAAATCAGTAACTGCAGGGATGCCTTTTCCAGAACACAAGCCTGCAAGATTCACTGCCATCCACAGACCAGCCAGTGGCTTGCCAGGTACATCTGTCAAGCAGCGTGTCCTGCTAACAAGAACAGGAGGAGTGTGGCTCTGCTACTGGATGGTGCTTGCTTGGCAGAGGTTTCTGCAGCCAGGAGCAGTGCCCAGCACCCAGTACACCCCGCTGCAATATTTATGAAGTCCTGTTGTTGGCAGAGCATGAGGAAAATCACTCCTTGCCTTTTTAAGATTAAACTCACTTTGACTTTTTGTTGCTCTAACCATTAATACCTGAGTGTGTTAGCTACCGTCAGCTCCAGCAGGCTGATTTGTGAGCAGCTGGGCCTTGCCTGGTCCCTGTGTCTCCTTCAGGACATCGAAGCAGGGAGAGACTCAGGTGTCAAGCGCCTTGCAGGTGCAGGGCACTCCATGGGGTTCTTTACATATGCTGCCTCAGCATTCCCAAAATGGGTTTTCTGAAGCAGTAATTACACAGGATGCTATTAGGGGCTCTGCCAAAGAAAGTTCCATGCTCAACTGGGCCCGCAAATGCTGAGTTCACAAAAGTTAATGGACTTCTTGACTGCAGGACTTCTCAGAGCCTTAAATATGCCCATGCATGTGGTGATGTCTCCAAGAGAAGCATCCAGCTGGGTCACGTGTTGTTTCTTCGATAATATTTTGTAGAATCCGTTGTGCAGAACTCAATTTGGAACATGCTGATACCCTATCTCATTCCTCAACAGCCGAGGAAAGTAGAGCTGTCCCTATCTGAGAAACAAAGACAGATTCATGAGGTCTCTGCCATTCACTGCTGTATCCCCAGAACCCAGCCTAGAGACCAACGCGGGGCAGGCCCTTGACACACAATGGTCAACTGCAGCTCAGGAAACAACGGCAGGAGAAAAGCACAAGTGGGAGAGCTGGGGCAGCCTTCTGGAAATATCTGACTCCCAGCTCCCTGCACTTCCCACGACTGCGTCTCCAAAATGAGAGGAGGGCCCCTCCCCACTCTGACCTCCCCAGGGAACCATGAAGATGGGGTGGGAGGTACAGGCACCTGACCTGGTCCTGGCCCAGGGCAAACCCTTTTGTGGATCCTCCCAAAGTTCTGTTGAGCATGGTTTCTATGGAGCCTCATCAGCCAGTAAAGGGGCAGGAATCCAGTGGCCAGTGAACATCACACACACTGATCAGAAAGGTCAACCCTAATTGGAGCCAGGCAGCTGGAAGCGGCTGTTTTACTTTTCTGAAGACTGTGTTGGTCATGGACAACTTGAGGCTGCCCTCCTGGGAGTTTGATCACTGGACTTACTAGTCCAGCATTGTGTCCCAGAAGGAGGTTTTTTTCATTATACACTCACACTAAGTAAGAACACACTAATGGGGCTCAGCATGGCATGTGTAGATACTAATTAGTTTCCACTGAAATCCCTAACCCCTAACCCCAAGCCAAGCAAACATTCAGGTATCAGAAAGGGCTGGTGACTGAATGGAAAAACTGTGCCACATCCGAGACAGGAGGGCAGGGTGTGAGAGCCTCCAGGACTGTCAGCGTTCCAGAAGCAGAGCCACAGTACTCGGAGCCTGATGGCCCGGGGCTCTTCCAGAGCCCAAACCAGAAGCTGAAGAAATCCAAACACGTGTCCACAGCCTGACCGACCATTCCACTGTGACCCACCGGGGCTGCATCCCACCCACAACAGCTCCATGCCTCCCCAGACCTAGACCAGCTCCCCACAGCATCCCCTGAGGGACAGGAGCCCTGTGGTGCACACTCCCCCCAATCCAGTCCCCAGGCTGCCTTTCATTCATTATAGGCACTAAAGTGCAATGATTAGGTGACAAACCTCATTTCCAGGAGGCAACATGCAAAGTCATAACCAGGCCTGGCTCCGTGGGAACATGGCTATAAATTGTTTCTGACAGGTGTTTTATTTCATGCGAGCATTGCCTATACACAGTCTAGAAAGACCCTGTCACACAGCCCACTGGACTGCCTGGCCCACTCGAGCTGACCGCCTGATCAGTCAGCGAATGGACCGACCACAAGCCCAGGCCCAGCTATGAGGAATGCAGCCCAGCCCCTCATAGAGAGGCCCCCACTGAGTCCACCCACCCCTTCTGAGTGCGGACAGGGCAGGCCCAGAAGCTGTCTCAGGGTGTGGCAGGAGCCAGGAGCCTCTGATCCTTGAGTGTCTATGGCCAGGGCACCTACCCCTGAAACACTGTCCTGTAAGGAGAAGACAGCTCCCAACCACAGCTGAGCCCCAGGTACACTACCACACAAGTCCCGGTCTGGTGGAGACACTGACTCACCTCTGAAACGGCCCCTGGAGCTGTAAAGGTAACAGGCACTGTTCAATAGAGGAGGCCTAACCCAGTCCTGAAAACAGCATTATGGGGACAAGAGACCCATGCGGAGCTCCGCCATGGTGGAATTCCTCAGTCCTGAATGACTGGCACATTTACTTATTCACTTCATTCGGCTCACAGTCTTTTTCTTTTCCTTTGGGAACTTTTTCTTCCAGTTTAACAACAGTCTTGGAAAGAAGCGAAGCACACGGCCAGTGAGCACACCCTTATGTCTGGTAACACCAATTGCTTCATGAATGGGCACATGACTCGGGCTGAGCCAATCAGGACGCTTCCACCCCTAGAAGCACGGATTGGTTCCTGGATGGACACATGATCCCCACTAGGCCAATCAAAGTCCTCCAACGTCGTCTTCCTTGGAGTGAATAGAGAAGGGGTTTCTTATATCCCCCCACCGTGGAATTTTTGTTAAGCGAGAATAACTGACATATGGAGGAAGCCTGGCAGAAAACTGGAGTCAAGCAGAGTCACAAAGGCTTCACTCCAAAGTCCAGGATCCAGTCTTTCCTGAGTCCCCTTTTGGCAAAGACCAAAGTGAGCTGGATCCTTGTTCCACACAACCGAAGGAGCCCTGACTGGAATTCACTGGGAAGCTTGCCACCCCCGCTCATGTCAGCAGCCCGCTCGCTATCAGATCCCCGTGGTGCCTACTCCAACTCCTAGGGGAGCCTCCCCTGCTCCTCTTTTCCAAGCTCAGTCCAACCTTTAACGTCCAGCATGGAAGGCCCCCCACGTCAGGGACCCTCCAGGCCCCGGCTGACCTAACCGCTCTGTCCTGCCCCTCTGTTACTGTGTCCGGCATCGCTCTCACCTTGCCCTCCCCCCTCTCCTCTCCCTCCACCGTGAGTTCCTGGAGCTCTGAGGCCGGCAACATTGCCTCTGTATCCCTCACCACATCCAGCACACAGCAGGTGCTTGACTCCCGCCTGCTGCTCTGATGTGTGTGGAGGATGAGGATGGGACCGGGTTCAGTGAGCACCTCCTAGCTTCATGTGTCCCTTTAAAGTCACATAAATATCTTGGGTGCCAGGTAGGGTTCAGACCCAGCTGGTCTGCCTCCAAAGTGCTGCCTCTCACTTCTCGCCCCATCAGACGGCAAGCTCCATGAACCTGCTATGCCCACCACCAACCCAGCACCCAGCACAGTGCCTGGCCCAGAGAGACCCCAGTGAACATCTGTGGAAATGAAAAGATGCCTGCACCAGCACCACACCTGGGCATCTCCTAGGAACCTCCCAGGAGAGCGGCCCTCCAGAGAATATCCCCATAGAAGGGGAAAGGCACGAGAAGGCGGGAGAGGAAGAAGACGCAAAGCCTGGGGGCCAGAGAAGCCTGCCAGAGGCTGGGCCACAGCACCTCAGAGCCCCACGCGGGAGGGTGGGCTGAGTGAGGGCTAGGCCAGGCACATGCCTGCCCTTGGGGATGGATTTGCTGATTATCCAGATTCAGTGATTACTTCAGCCGCACTCATTAACCTGCTGCTCCCAGGGGTTCCAGAGTTCCCGAGGCACCCTGTGACTGGGCCAGGCAGCCCCGTGCTGCAGGATGCACGCGGCGGGAGGGGGTAGTAGTTCTCCCACTGAAGAGGCGAGTCCACAGCTGGCCCTCAGGGAGGGCCACTCTGAGCACCCTGGGGACCGGGCAGGTCAAACCTGGCCCAGGAAGCCATGAGCATGAAAGAGGGGATGTGTAGAGGAGGAAGAAGGCTGGGAGTCAAGAAAAGAGAGGTGACCTCAGGAGGGAGGTGTGAGGGGGACTCTTAGGAGATCACAGGGCAGCTTCCTGCACCAGGGTCTGGCAGCCAGCTGGGAGGTATGCAGTCTTTCATGCAACGCACATTGACTGGGTACATTCTGTGTGCCGGGGGTTAGGCCAGAAATGGGGGACCCAAAAGGCAGCAATCCCTGCCCTTCAAAAGCTTCCATTCCATATGGGGTGGACACACGATAACAAGGTCAACCATCTAGATTAATGGCACCTTCAAAACAGATGAGTATCACGGAGTAAAACAGGACACTGAGGGGCGTGCTGGGGGATGGGACAGGGAGCAGAGGGAAAGTCTAGAGTCAGGGAGAGCTCTCAGAGGTGGTGATGTTCTGAGCAGAGACTAGGGGGAGCTGAGCATGAACCCCACAGATATTTTGAAGAAAAGCACCCCCTGAAGCAGACAGAACGCTTTAGGGCACGTGATCAAGAAGTGGCATGGAAGCCACACCAACATGAATGAATGAAGGGAACAGGAGGGCACGCACGTGACTACTAACAGGGTGGGAACGAATGAGTGGGGAATGCAGGGAAGACGAAGCGCCAGGCAACCAAAAAACTGGCCCATGACTCCAGAGTAAACAGAAGGGTGCAAGAAAGGCAGAGGCCGCCCCAGTCAGCTCTGGGCGTTGACTCAGGGCTAAAGCTGTAAACCTCTCCTGGCAATGCTCATCTGCCGTAATGATGATGCTGGAGAGAGGGGAGACGGGAAAAGCATGTGGGGAGGAAGCCCAGAGTCCCCACCTCCAAAGTGAGAAATCAAGGGGTGCAATCCAGAGTGTCCCGAGGAACTGCAGGTAAATACCCAACATCCGCTAAGAGGGGACGGGGCTGTGCTGAGGGTAAGAAGGCAGGGAGGAGGAGCTGCTGGTCGTCCAACCCAGTAGAAGTCGTCAACTCTTTTTACTATCTGCATACATAATTTTGTTACGAAATAAAAATTAGGGAGGGGGAGAGGGAGGAAAGATAGGAAGGAGGGAGGAAGCAAGAAAGAATGGCGAAGAACTTCCTGCCCCCTGGAGCTTCCGGGGCAGCCAGAGCCTGCAAGGGCGAAGAGCAGAGCTGCTGGAGAGGACTGGAGCCCCGAGGGGCTGCCTCGAGGCGGTGGCCCTGGAGGACTGCATGGAGGATGCCCACCAAGGAAGGGAAAGGCAGAGCTCTCTGTCCATCTAGCTCGGGCCCCTCATAACTGAGGATATAGGTGGCCCCCCTGTTCCCCTCAACTCCAGGCTTCTTTCATCGAGTCCCTACAGCAGACACATCCATGCAGCTCCTCCATTCCTATGAACTCTCAGAGGGCTTCCGTGCTCTTGGGTTCCTCAGGCTCTGCGGCTCCCAATGCCCACCTCACACCTCTGTCCTTCCCCCAAGACACTCCTTTTGCCTCTCAACCTTTGCACATGCTGTTCCCCCTCCCTTCCCTAGCAAAGCCCTCCTTACGCTTCAGGCCTCACTGAAGACACTGCCTCCTGCAGGGACTACCCCTGAACCCCCACGTCCATCTTTCAATATGAGCCCTTCAGACACATGGCAAAAGGGAGCAAGGTGCTCTGTGGACAGAGAAAATCCTACTGCTGACACAGAGATTCCGATATGACATGCTGGCAGATCCCCCAGGGCCTCCACTGCCCAACTAAACAAGCCAGAAGGACAGCAGAGAACCCTGTGGCTGATGGCCCATGTCAGCCACATCCCCTCCCGCCAACGCGTTATCCTTGCTCAGGGTAAAACTCTAGCCAGTGATGACCGACAGTTCTTCCCCGCAGGGCTCCCAGCTCCCAGTCCTCTCAGTCAGAGCATCTCCTTTCTTACATTTACCAGAACTATGGGACTTCTAGCCAATTGTAAATACCAGGTACACTGTGAGAGGCCACGTGCTGTGAATCCTCAGTCACATCTCACAACACGTGGTCTCTCCCGAGAGCTCAGCATTTATTATTTGTGGAGTTGGAACCGCCAGCAGTGGGAAAGCACCCCATCTCCCCATCCCTGCCTGCCCAGACAGTGGGGCACTGGGCTGAGGTTCTGAGCTGAGCCTGGCTTCAAAGGTGTGGTTCTGGGGTTCCATAACAGGGGACCTTAGCTTGGAGGGTCTGGGTGGGGTGGCTTCACCACTGGGTCTCCTGGCCAGAGAGTTCTGAGCCTGAAGCTCTTACTCTGAGGTGTCCATGCAGAGGTTTGGACCCTGAGGTTTCACCACGGAGATTTTTCACCTAGAATGCTCTACTGGGGTTTGTGAGCTCGGTTAAGGGGTCTAGTTTTAAGTGGACTAATTCCAGAAGCTCTCTCATGGGGTGGGAAAGGGTTCTGAGTTCAAGGTTCTATGCTGAGGAAGCTTATAGAGAAGAATTGCTCCAGGGTTTTCCAGTGGAGGGGCTAGTGGGGGTGAGAGGGAGCTGGACCGCCTGAGCCTGCTCATCCTGCTTGCTCCTGAACCCTCAAGGAGAGTCTCATCGTTTCCCCCAGAGCTGTTAAGAGACCCTTAGCTGACTCCAAACACAGTGCCCGTGGACTGCAAGAACAGGGAGAAGAAGAAAGCACTGGAGAAGCAAGAGGTCTCACTGCCCTCGTGCTCAAAGGCACATCTCCCTGAGACTGTGCCAGGACGCCCACAGGACGCAGACAGCAGCAGGAACAGAGAGGGCAGCGACTCACAAAGGTCACACAGCACTTCCGGCTGCTTCTAGGTGCCGATTTCAGTAGAGCATCAGCCCTAGGCCAGGGGACCCAAGGAGGCTGAATCGCACCGCCTCGAGCGCAGACCGCTCCCCAGTGGATCCGCAGCCTCACCAGTCTTTTTCTGGCAACTCTATGGCCTGAGTAGGGCAGCCTCACCAGTTAAGAGGTAGGTTGACTTAAGACTGGATCCCAGTAGCTACTCAAGTTGGTTCTGAGACAGGGCCAGGGCCCCAGGGCAGAGTTGGGAGGGCAGGGCTGAGGAATGCCCTGGGTCTCAAGAATAGGAGCTTTAGGCCTGCTCAAGCCCACACTCCAGGAAGCCCTAGAGAGTCACATTACTCCCCTGCTAAGAGCAGCCTGACTCAGACCCCTGTGCACCGTCTCAGCATTTAGCGGTCATCGGAGAGAGGGAGCCCTGTGAGCTGTAATCCCTTCCCTGAAGCCCAACACACAGAGCGCCGACCACAGTAAAGGTCTTCACTGACAGTCATGTATATAAATGCTTGCTTCCCTGAAAAGCACCAGCTCTTTAAGGATAAAGATCATGCCTTTCCTTACTGTGTATCCCCAAGTTCAGGGCCAAGTCCACAGTAAGCACTCAGGAAATGAATGCATGAATGAATGAACATTTCCTTTCCAATATCCTGCTGGAAGGGTCAACAAAGAAATTTATAAGCATAGGAATGTTCTCTCTGCCGCAGTCAGTGACGCTGATAGCTTTGTACATCACTTGTGCTCTGAAAACCTTGTTCCGGAGACAGGGAGATGCTCAGAATTCCATCCAGGAATTGGGGCTGGGTTTTCCGTAGACATTTATTTACTTTTTTCTCATATAACAGAATCTTGCAGTACTCCTCTGAAGCTAACATATCTAATTTTCTGAATTTCTAGATATAAAATAAATCATTATACAAAAAAATTCTGTATCTACAGTGTATGGAACAAAAGGAGATTTCAAAGCCCATTAACTCACAGAGATGGTATGTTACTGGGAGAATATGGGCTGTATAATTAAAACAATTTAAATCCGATTATAAGAAGACAGTGGGTTTTACTGCCTGCCACCGTCTCACTAACGGAAAGAAAAACAGTATCTTGAGGTTTTTTGTTAAGTTACTGTAAAATTGTGAATTAGGACACTCATGTACCACCACTCCACTGCTTTATGTTACTGATGAGATGAAACATTCCTTGCAGAGAAATATTCCTTACAGAGAATGTAAGCCATCTTCAGCTGAGAGATGCTGGCTGAGTATCCCTTCTGGTAGTGGAGGCCCCCAAGTCAGGAGAGAAAGTGGTCCCATGTCAGCCGGGGTGAGGGTGGGTTCTTTCTGGATACGCCAATCTCTTGGTTAGTGATGCCTGGTTCTCCTTGTCCACTCACTACTGAACTCCAGAGTCCAGTGTCTGAGGAGGGAAAATACCAAAGGGCCTGGGACAGGAGATGGCCCAGCCAGGCACAGCTCCTGGTGGAGCAGAAGTGTACATTTCTTTTTGTTTGTTTTTGGCCGTCTGGGTCTTAGCTGCGGCAAGCGGGATCTTTGGTCTGTGTTGCGGCATGCCAGTTCTTCAGGTGCGGTGTGCCTGACCTTTAGCTGTGGGACTTGAGACCTTTTAGTTGCAGCACGTTCCCTGACCAGGGATTGAGCCTGGGCCTCCTGCACTGAGAGCTCAGAATCTTAGCAACTGGACCACGAGGGAAGTCCCAGAAGCGGACATTTCTGAACACAATCTGAACTGGGGAACCATGCCCAGGGCTGTGTTGAAGTGAATCTGTGATGATGAGTGCCCCCATTTGCTCATCCACTGGGAAGCAGGATGGAGTCTGGGTGGTTAAGCCCAGCTTCCACATTCCTCTCCATCATTAGGGGCTGGAGTTCGATGGGCTGGTTCCACTGCACAATGGTGCCATCAGGAAGCTCTTAAAGAACACCCAGGCCTGGGCCCTACCCTGGCGTGTGAAATCAAAATCTCTGAGTGGAGCCTGGGCCCTGACCCTTGTCTGAGGTCCCTGAGGATGCAGATGGGTCTGCAGTGTCCACATACGCTTTGCACAATGGCTGGCACAGGGTCAAGCATGGCGAAGCTGGAGATGGGGCACAGAGAGCGGTGGGGGAGCTGACGGCCCCTAGGGTTTCCCCACTCCCGTGAGTCTCTCCTCTCTCAGCTCAAGGCCCCGATCTAGGTGTATGGCTCTGGGCCCCATTTGCCCTCTGAGGTCTACAGCCAGCACCCCGTGCTCACCTCAGGGGTTCAGATCCCAGAGCTGGAGTCACTTCTGCCGGAACCACAGAAAAGAAGCTCTAAGAGCCCCGCAGAGCTTGTCAGTCCGCCGGCCCCTCCTCCTGGGCCCAGCAAGCCTGGACAAGCATCCTGCCTTTTCACCCTCGCTTTCGCTCCAGCGGTTCCACCACCTGGAGCGCAGGCTTCCCTTTCACCACCCGAGGAGCCCTCATCCCCCAGTAGACTCTGCTCAGCAGTCACTTCCCCAGGATGCCTCCCACGGCTGCTCCCTGGCCCAGGCTAGGGAACCCGAGTGTGATCTGTGCTACAAGGGAACGAAGCCAACCCAGGGCCTGTGGGAGAGCAGAGGTCGTGCCTAACCCAGCCTGGGCCAGGGAGCAACCAAGGGAGGCATCCCGGGAGAAGTGACCCCGTTCCTACCACACCCAGCTCCATGGGCACAGCAGACAGGACGGGCAGCCTGCCAGGACTGCCAGAGAGAAAAACCAACCCGTCAGCCCTGCCCAGCCTCATGCCCCACACAGAGACTCACATTGCCTCCTCGACCCTCACCACCAGCTTTCTCCAGACAAAGTTAATAATTTTAAAGTAATTAAGTCCAGCAAACCGTAACAGATTAAGTGAGGACTGCTGGTGGCCGGCAGAGCTAAGCAGCCTCACCTCTGCCTGAGCCCATGTGTGGAGGGCAGCTAGCTGGATGGGGACTGGATCCCAGGTCCAGCCTCCAGCGGCCTAACCATCGCGGGGCAGAGATAAACCTCTCTGAGCAGCCAGCCGCCTAATGAGACTGTCAGGGGACTTCTTAATAAGATTAGGCAGAACCTGGCTCTGCCCCACAGTGTGTAGAGGATTTCTATTCAATTAGTGGTTCGGGGGCAGGGGGCAGATACTGCCTGGGAGGAGTGGGGAGCCTCTGCCGATAAGGCAGCGCCCCGCTGGCTCTCCTAGCTCTGGCGGGGCCAGCCCAGACTCCCAGGTTCCACAGTGGCCTGGGACAGTGTTCCCACCGGTCAGAAGGATGAGCAGGGCTGGCCTGGAGTGTAGGGCAAAGCCAGGTCTCTGGCTGCCAACCCCAGGACATTCCTCCTCCCTTGGAACCTAGGTGAGCTCCCAGGGGTGGCCACAAATGGGCTACCTGGAAGAAGGGGACAGAGATCCCTGCACCTCCCACAACAAGTGTGTGGGAATAGGAAAGAGCCCCCCTTTCCTGGGGTGGAAAACACTGATTCTGGGGTCAGGAATTCTACAGACACCCCTGCCCCTGCAGGAGGCCACAGAGCAGTGAGCTCCACCTCCTGGGGGTCAAGCTCTGCTTCCCTCAGGATGTGGGAGTACAAAGGAGTTCCAGGTCACACCACACCCACAGGAGCCCTCAGGACACCCAGGGAGGGCTCAGGCCCCAGGTCCCCGCCTCTCTTCCTATCCCCAAGTTCCTGCCCTGCCAGGCTGGCTCCCACTGTCCCCTCACTGCCCCAAATGCCACCGCAGCTCAGCTCAGTCTGCCCCATGCCTGAAATACAACCTTCCCTAACTCAGAGCCTTCCTGCACGGCCAGGTCCACAGCCCATCTCCTTCACCAGTGCCCACAGAGCTCAAAGCCTGGCTCCTTCCTTCCTAACCCTGCCTGCTCCACAGAGCTTTCAAGTCAGCCAAGTCTGAGGTCTCCTGGAGTTCACTGTGCAGGAACAGTGGCCCCAAGGTGGCCCCAGGGCTTCCAGTCCAACCCCAGTCCCGAGTGCCCTGTGGGCAAAGAAGCCCCACACTGAGAGGCTATTTCCTCTTCTGGGGGGCAGCTCAGAGAAGGCACAGGCACGTGGTGTTCTGTGGGCCCAGCCTCCTCTCTCTCCCTCAGGTGACACCCATGCTCTGCCCCTCACCCTCAGCTTGGGGCTGCAACAGCCCCAGGCCTGGCTAATCAGGGCATCCCCTCCACTGGCACCAGGGCTGAATCCGGGAGGAGGTTGTCCCCACAGCCAGCCGAAGAGCAGCAAGCCTGGGAGCCTTGTGAGACTCTTGTTAAAGAGCCCCCTCTTTGCATGGGCAAGGAGCAGGGTCTGGCTCATCAGACCCCAGCCTGCAACAGTCCAGGGGCCCTGAGTGGATGGAGCTCCCTGGGAAGGAAGCCCACCCTGGGGATGGCAGCGACAGGGGGTAGAGAAGGAGGCAGTGCCCTGAGGATACAATCTGGCCCCCGGATCCAGCCACGCCTGGAGTTATACCCCCTCAGGCCTTTTCTGTTACACGGCCTGATGAATATCTTTATTTGCTCAGGCCAGTACCTGTGTTCCTAACACCCACATGACTAATATGATTAATAGAGGGCCATTTCAGACCCTGATGTGAGGCTGCTAGGGGGTGGTATCTTCAGATGGCTCAACCTAGCAGCCCCACAAACACACACGGAGGCAACAAGATTCCCCTAGGGCGTGAGAGGCAGAGACGCTCCATACACCCCAGGGCACCATGGCTCAGCCACCTTGTCACAGCCCCAGCGGGTGCTCAGAGCACACCCTGGGCAGGCCACCCAACAGGCTCCCCCAGGGAGAGCTCAGTCAGTCTACAGGGCTGTGTCTGTGAGCTCGCCAGGACACAGACCCACACGCGCACATGCCTTCAGCACAGTCACACAGCCGCTCAACAAACATGACTGACCCAGGGTGCCCGGGGAGACCTGAGTGGCAGAGCTTACAGGCCTCACAGGTACCCCCGAGACACATGGGGAGGTGCGAAGGACAGCGTGGCGGCCAGGAGAAAGAGCCCGTGCTGGCTACGAGGGCAGGGCAGCCAGTGGGGGGCTCCTGAAGAGCGCCCCCGGGCCAAGTCTGGAGCAGGGTGGGCGTGGCGCCCCGTCTAGCAGCACCCTGCCGCTGGGGCTCCCCTGGAGCACCGGCCAGTGCTCATCCTCACCACAGAGCCCCTGCCCTCCCTCCCACGAAGTGCATTTTCTTGGCAGGAGCTAAGCAGCCTGACACAGTCGGCTCCCTGAGCCGAGCTCAGGCTGGCTTTTCCTGACGAGGACTCCATCGTGAACAACTGCGGGGCTTCAGAACCCTTCAGCCCCCCTCACCAGGAGGGTGCCGCAGAGGCCAACGCATCATGGTGGCAGCAACTTCTCACAGATGGGCACTGCACACCAGCTCGTGTGGGGGTGCTGGCAGGGAGTCAGCAGTGACCTCCCCGGCAAGCTCGAGCCGCCTGCCGCGGCTCCTCGTCTCCCGGCCTCTTCTGCTGCCCGAGTTTGGAAGACAAGTGGCTGGAAAAATGCCATCACTGGTACATGCAGGTGGAAACTGAGGCCGCACGTCGGGGGGGCTCCCAGGCCCACCAGAGGATTCCCAGGTGGGAGACAAGAATGGAAACCCCAGTCCTGACTCCCATCTAACACCCAGCCGGCAGTCAGCCCACACAGCCCCAGAGGGTCAGCACCCGGAGCCCAGGGAGAGCGCCTACTTGCCCTGGGATGCCTCTCCTCCCTCACTACCCACCCCTATCCCCACAAGCACATCTCAGAGCGGATGGACAGGCCAGTGACCCTGAGCCCCTGGCAGGGCACCTCAGACTGGGAAAACGCCTTCCAGAAACGGAGCCTCCAAAATTATTTCCTGCTCCAGCGCACAGGGATGGAAAAGCCCTCCGTGGTAACTGCATCCCTGAGCTGGGCCTTGGAGTCCCCCATCAAAGTGGCCACTGCCAGGGAGACGGCTCCTAGCATGTCTTACCAGGAGAAAGACCTTCACACCCAGGGGCTGATCAAGAGGGAGGGGCCAGCATCAGTGGGCCTCAAGCGGCAGGATGGGCCGCTGTAAAGGCAACAAGCCCCCAAGCCCCGCACGCCACGGGACTCCAAGTGGTTCTGAGCGTGAAGGCAGGGCCCCAAGCTTGAGAGGGGCTTCAGAGAGCGGAGGTCTCGTGTGTCTCCCTGTCCTGCCATCTTCTAGGGGCTCTCACTGAGCACCCACAACCAGCTGCACACCAGGCCTGGGCCCGGGAAGCGAACAATGAACAAGACACTTTCCTGCCTCACAGACCCAACTCTCCTCACAAACAATTAATAAATAACTGCAGGCGAGGAAGCACGCAAAGAAGGAGAAGAAGGCTTTGCTAGAGAATGAAACGGGCTTTCCCTGGAACCAAGGGTAGCCTCTCTGAGGAAGTGAGATCTGAGGAGTAGCTGAGGTTGAGAAAGAGCCTGTCCCGTGAGGTGCCTTCCTGATGGAGAGAACAGCATGTGTAAAGGCCCTGGGGTAGGAACCTGCTTCACCTGTTGCAGACATGGGAAGAAAGCCACTGTGGCTGGAGCAGGGGGTCAAGGGGAGCGGCCGTAGCAAAGCAAGTGAGCTCAGTGCTTGTCGGGGTGCTCAGGGGCCCGCAGGGGTCTGGCCTTTACTCTTAGTACTGCAGGGAGCCACTGAAGGATTGCAGCAGAATGGGGGCGGGGGTGACCGGATTGACTTTTTCAATAATTCTGGTCGCTACACAGACAGAGGCCTGGAAAGGAGGGCAGAAGGCAGGGACGAGATACTAAGTGACCACAGGGGCTGAGGCCTGTGAGCCGGTGAGATGAAGAGAACTGGACAAGGGCTGAGAGACAGGGGGGTCGTGTGCACAGTGGGACAGCATGTGAGGAGCGGGGGGAATGCTGACTCGGCCACTAATCCTTCGCTTTTTTGAAGCAATCTCTGCTTCACTCTGCTCTCTGTATAATATGGCCCTCCCCAGGGTGGGCCATAGACGATGCTCGCACGGCCCTGGGCACAGGTGTCAGTAGACACTGGGTATTGACAGGTACCTCTGCCTTTTATCAGGCCATTGCCAACAGCCTGCGGCAGACCTCAGCTGCCGAGCGCATTGCTTTCTTCCTTCGCTGAGGCTCCTGGGCTGGCTCCCAGCACCACCCAGGTGACCGTCCATGAGGCTTCTGCAGTGAAAGGAAGATAAATGGAAAAGTCTTAAGTCTAGGCTCCCAGCAGACTCTGGTGTGCTGGGATTCTGAAAAATTCATATATAAGGAGCGTGCAGGGATAGAAACAGAACATACAATGAGTCTGGGCAGAAACGCAGCCATTAGTGCCGTCAGTGTCAGTGATTCCAGCAGACGAGACCCTGTGTCCTGTGGGTGCTGGTCAGTGAGCCAGCGGGAAATCTGGGAGCGGGCTGAGGAGCCAGGCAGCAGGCCCAGGCTGGGCTCAGGCTGCGGAGAGTGTCTGAGGTGGATAAAACAGCACAGGCAGCCCTGTGAGCTGGCTCCGGGTAGGAAGGAGAGACAGCTCTCTGCAAGGCCTCAGTGAGAGTCACAAGCTCGGAGCTCTAAGGAATCGGTGTGAAGTCACACACTGGAATCAACAGCCAACTGCACAGCTTCAAGAGGGGGATCTGGTGCATCACCCTTTCTTGGGCAAAAGCCCTGGGCTTGAGGACCAGAGGCTCACCCAGAGCCACGGCAGGAGGAGAGGCCAAGAGCCAGCACTCACTAGGGCTTCATCTCAGCAGAGCACCCAGAACAAACAGTGACCATCCCTCCCTCTGCACTGATCAGACAGCATCAGGAAGGCAGTAACTGCGGCTCCCGTTTACGGAGCATCTCTTTGGTGCCAGATGCTGGCTACGTTCTCTATTGTCCTTACCTCATTTGGTCAAGACAATCTGTTAAGGGAGGTACCACTGTCCCCATTTTACAGAAAGGAAAGCTGAGATCAGCAAGTTAAGTCTCTTGTTAGGTACACTGTCTTATGAGGGGCAGGGACAAAGTGAACGTGTCCAAAAGAGAATCCAGTGAGATATATTCAGGCTTCAGGATATGAAGCCTGAAAAAGTCTGAGGGATATAGAGGCTGTCTTTAACTGTTTAAAGGGCTGGGGGTGGAGAGAGTTTCCGTTCAGTGTATCCCAACGTTAAGGCCACCTGGGGAAGAGAACAGTTGATCCTTGGGAACGTGGGGATCTCATTCAACACACGTTGGCCCCAAGGCCTTGGGAGGGCCAACTCCCTCAGTGAGTTCACACCACACTGGTTGGGTCCCAGGCCAGGGCTTGCCCACAGCCCACCCTCTCCTACTCCAGTCTGCTGGGGCTGCTACACTGAACACCAGAGATGGGGTGTGTTATAAACAACGACATGAGTTTCTCACAGTCTGGAGGCAGGCAAGGGTAGGATCAAGGTGCCAGCTTAGCTGAATTCTGGCTGATCTGAGGGCTCTCTTTCTCGCTTGCAGACAGCTGCCTTCTCACTCTGTCCTCACATACCAGAGAGAGAGGAAGCTCTCCGGTTTTGTTGTGCTTTTGTTTTTGTTTTTGTTTGCTGTTGTACTGCACAGCTTCTGGGATTCTAGTTCCCCAGCCAGGTCCCTGGCATTGAGAGTGTGGAGTCCTAACTACTGGATGTCACTGAATTCCTCCCTGGTCTCTTCTTATATCTAGTCCAGGCATGAAAACACCACTCTCAAGATCAGATCTCAACCTAAGAATTTCCCAAAGCTCACCTTCCAAATACTGCCACACTGGGGTCTGGGGCATCAACATACAAACTGGCAGGGGAACCGCTCAGTCCACAGCACGTACAGGTCCCCCCGGGTCTGGCCTTGGCTCTGCAAGGCTCTCCCTCAGTTCCAGACACCAGAACCCTATGATGTCCGCCTGCCTGGACAGCTGGGGTCGCAAGAAGACTGCTCCTTGGGGTGCGCAGCGAGGCTAGCTCCTGCCCTCATGCCAACAGAGAAGAAGGGCCCACGCTGTTACCCACACTCTCCTGCTGTTGGCCAAGTCAACCGCAACACAGAGGCCAGAACCGCATGGGGGTGACCTAGGCCCAGGGATGTCCCTCAGAAAGGAGGGGGAAGCTATATTTATTGAGTGGGCCCCGGGAATTGCGCTGTCTCAGAGCTGGGGACACAGCAGGACACAATAAAGGTAGCCCTCCCTTCCTGAAGCCCACAGCCTCCAGGAGGCTCGGCAAACACAGCATGATGGGAGCACATGGCAGGCTCACAAGCTCGGAGCTCTAAGGAATCGGTGTGAAGTCACACACTGGAATCAACAGCCAACTGCACAGCTTCAAGAGGGGGATCTGGTGCATCACCCTTTCTTGGGCAAAAGCCCTGGGCTTGAGGACCAGAGGCTCACCCAGAGCCACGGCAGGAGGAGAGGCCAAGAGCCAGCACTCACTAGGGCTTCATCTCAGCAGAGCACCCAGAACAAACAGTGACCATCCCTCCCTCTGCACTGATCAGACAGCATCAGGAAGGCAGTAACTGCGGCTCCCGTTTACGGAGCATCTCTTTGGTGCCAGATGCTGGCTACGTTCTCTATTGTCCTTACCTCATTTGGTCAAGACAATCTGTTAAGGGAGGTACCACTGTCCCCATTTTACAGAAAGGAAAGCTGAGATCAGCAAGTTAAGTCTCTTGTTAGGTACACTGTCTTATGAGGGGCAGGGACAAAGTGAACGTGTCCAAAAGAGAATCCAGTGAGATATATTTAGGCTTCAGGATATGAAGCCTGAAAAAGTCTGAGGGATATAGAGGCTGTCTTTAACTGTTTAAAGGGCTGGGGGTGGAGAGAGTTTCCGTTCAGTGTATCCCAACGTTAAGGCCACCTGGGGAAGAGAACAGTTGATCCTTGGGAACGTGGGGATCTCATTCAACACACGTTGGCCCCAAGGCCTTGGGAGGGCCAACTCCCTCAGTGAGTTCACACCACACTGGTTGGGTCCCAGGCCAGGGCTTGCCCACAGCCCACCCTCTCCTACTCCAGTCTGCTGGGGCTGCTACACTGAACACCAGAGATGGGGTGTGTTATAAACAACAGACATGAGTTTCTCACAGTCTGGAGGCAGGCAAGGGTAGGATCAAGGTGCCAGCTTAGCTGAATTCTGGCTGATCTGAGGGCTCTCTTTCTCGCTTGCAGACAGCTGCCTTCTCACTCTGTCCTCACATACCAGAGAGAGAGGAAGCTCTCCGGTTTTGTTGTGCTTTTGTTTTTGTTTTTGTTTGCTGTTGTACTGCACAGCTTCTGGGATTCTAGTTCCCCAGCCAGGTCCCTGGCATTGAGAGTGTGGAGTCCTAACTACTGGATGTCACTGAATTCCTCCCTGGTCTCTTCTTATATCTAGTCCAGGCATGAAAACACCACTCTCAAGATCAGATCTCAACCTAAGAATTTCCCAAAGCTCACCTTCCAAATACTGCCACACTGGGGTCTGGGGCATCAACATACAAACTGGCAGGGGAACCGCTCAGTCCACAGCACGTACAGGTCCCCCCGGGTCTGGCCTTGGCTCTGCAAGGCTCTCCCTCAGTTCCAGACACCAGAACCCTATGATGTCCGCCTGCCTGGACAGCTGGGGTCGCAAGAAGACTGCTCCTTGGGGTGCGCAGCGAGGCTAGCTCCTGCCCTCATGCCAACAGAGAAGAAGGGCCCACGCTGTTACCCACACTCTCCTGCTGTTGGCCAAGTCAACCGCAACACAGAGGCCAGAACCGCATGGGGGTGACCTAGGCCCAGGGATGTCCCTCAGAAAGGAGGGGGAAGCTATATTTATTGAGTGGGCCCCGGGAATTGCGCTGTCTCAGAGCTGGGGACACAGCAGGACACAATAAAGGTAGCCCTCCCTTCCTGAAGCCCACAGCCTCCAGGAGGCTCGGCAAACACAGCATGATGGGAGCACATGGCAGGCCAGCTTCCCTTGGGCACACAAGGCTGCCCGAGGATGCCACGTGTGGAGGCCGGAAGCACGGCCACGGGGTGGGGGGGGCGTCCAGGGGCTCCACGTGGCACCTGGCACCGTGGCTCACTCTGCCCAACGTGCCTGGGCATTGTGGACACGTGTCTCCCCACGTGTCTATGTGTATGTGTGCATACACACCCCCATGCACACACCTCACACCAAAATACTAGAGCACACACACATTCACACACTCACATGCAGCCTGGGGTGATATGCTTGGATTCCAGGGACTACCCAAGGATCCGACCCCCACTGCTGGACAGCACCCCCTCCTCAGCACTGCCCAACATACCACCCTCCCCGAGGGGCACAGCCACCCGTCTCTTGAGGAACACTGGCCGTAGGTGCCTAGCGCAGCCCAGTTCTGCACTTGGGTCTCGCAGGGTCATGCCACAGCTCTCGGAAGCCTATATCTGGGATGCAGGCTAAGCCCTGAGCCAGTCCTGAGCTGAGGCCCCAGTCTGGGGCTCCATGACAGGGAGAGATGCTCCCCCAAAACTCTGGGCTCAGCCAGCAGCCTGCTGGCCTTGGGTGCAGGCCACTGGGCTGTGTGGGCCACCAGAGGTGAGGGAGGGAGAGGTGAGTGCAGGCAGGCACCCTGGGCGGCACCCAGGGCTGAAGCGGAGCAGCATCGGATGTCTGCCAGGACAGGGACGGCAGCAAGGGCCCTAGAGCCGAGTCACGTCAGGACCCCCTTGGCACCTGGCACGGCCTGCTGAGGTGGGCAGCACTGAGACAAGCAGCAGCCCAGGGCCCAGCTCAGGTCTCAGAGCTTTGGTCCCCGAGCCCAGGCCAGGACCCAGAGAGTGGCCTCTCCCTCCCTGCTGGGCCTCTGAGTGCTGAGACAAAACGAAAGCCCCCACTCCCAGGCCAGGAGCAGAGCCAGGGCAAGACCTAAAGCCTCTGCCTCTGCAGCGAGCAGAAAAAGCTGCATGGAAAGGAGAGAGCTGGGGAGAGCCTGCCAGGCCCGGGCTGAGTCTGCAGGGCCTCAGGCCACATCAGGGCCGGCACATGGCGGGGCTGAGCCAGGAGCTCCAGGCAGGGGATAGGGTAGGGATGATGTCCAGCCAGTGGGGCCTATGTCTCTGCCCTGACCTGGGATTTGGCAGCACCCAGGCAGAGCGCAAAGACCACAGGGTGTCATGTAGCCCTGGCAGGGAAGCAGGAGAACAGAGCAAACAGAGAGGACCAGCGCCTACTGAGCACACTGCGCGCCCCCCCCCCCAGTGTGACTCTGCTGGGCCCCAGGGGATGCTGCTTGCCCGCAGCCTCCATCTACCAGGTGTAAGGCACCTCGCTAGACTCTTCACCACAACAGTAAGGTAACCTCACTTCACAGACATTAAAACTGAGGCCTGAAGAGGACAAGTGACCTTTCAAGACCATACAGCTAATTGGTCACAGAGCTGGGATTTGAACCCAGACCTGCCTGACCACTTTACACCACAGTGAGCAAGTTATGGGCACTACAGCCAGCCGCTCAGGGCTGCGTCAGGCTGCCTGGATCGGGCCACTCTGTGCACGCAAAACAGCAAGGCTATGGCAAGACTGCAACTTCGTGCAGTGAGGTCTACAGGCTCCCAGACCCCAGCCCACACTGGGGGCTCCAGGCAGCCTCCACATAAACCAAGTCATCAGTCTAACTTGTTTCCCTGCTCTCCTGGGACACCCAGCAAGGCCGGGATCAACTCCAGGCCACCCCAGATGGGGCAGGGGTTGGGAAAGCCTGCCCAGCCCAGGTCAGAAAGTAGGAGATCAAGAGCCCCTTGGAACCACTTGGGCTGGTACTATGGCAACCATCCCAACCTGGGCGCTCATCCTGGACTGGGCATTGTGGCCCATTTGACCATCATGGTGTTCCTGCGTCACTCCCATCTTTCAGTCAAGGAAACTCAGCTAACCCACCCAGAGTCAGACAGCAGAGCAGGGACAGGAACTCCAGTGTGTGCATGAGATCAACCCGACTCCTGCCCCCAGCCCAGCTTGTGGGCACCCTGTCTGTTCTCGCGCAGGGGCGTGGGGGTTCCTGGCTGAGCTGTGGCTGGAACAGGCACAAGGCAGGCAGAGACGGAGCAGCCATGTCTGGCTGCCTCTGCTGGATCTGGTGAGGAATTAATATAAGGGAAGCAAACTAGGAGACAGGGCCCACCAGAGCCACATACCCAGATCTGGCTGGAGGAGGAGGTGCAGCTGGGGATGAGGACAGTCCTGGGTCCCAGCCAGCAGCCCCTGGCTTTACCCACTGGAAGCCTGCTCTGCCCAGATTGGGCTCAGGAACAGAAAGAAAAGGGCCTTCTAACCAGCTCCCCAGCTACCCTGCCTATGCTTCAGGCCGAGAATGGAGAACCCTGGGTCTTCTCTCCCCAACCTGTGCTATTGGCCAGGAAACTGGCTGTTTATAGGCTAGAAGGAAGGTCTTAAGAGGTCCCAACTGACTGGATCCTGGACATGGACCCAGCTGCCTTCCTGGGCCCCATGCCTGTCAGAGAGGCCAGATCCCAGGGAAGGGTGTGGTCATACCCCAGCCCGTGGCAGAGACAAGCCCCCGCTCTGGACCAGTGCCTCAGCAAAAGAGAGAGCTGATGCTGCCTGGGAAGGCCGGGGTGAGGAGGGCACAGCGAGGAGCCAGGGGACATCTGTAGGAGAAACGGGGCCATGAGGAGCCTTGCTGAGCCCAGAGAAAGCACAAGCCTGCTTACGGCCAGCTGGGGGGCCCACTGCTGCTGGTGCCAACGGCAGTCGGGCCCGGACGCCAGTCTTCACCTCACTCCCTAGGAAGCATCAAGCCCAAGTCTTTTCAGACCTGGGCCTGTCCAGGTAGACAAAGGCTGGCTCTCTGGGACCTGGGCTTCCCGACTTCGCCTCACATCAAAAGGCTGCCCGCGTCTCCTGGGGCCAAGGAACAAGTAAGCAAGTGGGCAAAGGGGAACTGATGGAGCCCATGGATTTGGTCCAACCGGGACCCAAAACCTAAAACTCCTTTTCGGTTTTATTTCTGTGTTGTTGTTGTTGTTGTTGTTGTTGTTTTAACAAGCCACCAAGGAAACAGGAAGGCTGTTTGGACATGAAGTGGCTAGTAGATATTTGTGTCACTCACCATTTCCAGCTCTCTCCCTTTCCAGGCACACAGTAGGTCTGTGCTTCCTGGATCCTTTACAATTGCTTGGAACCATATGACTGGTTTTGGTCAACAAGTTATAAGCAGACAGACTTGTGTCACATACAGGCAGAGACCCCGGGGGGCTCTCTCCCCCTCTGGCATAGCAACGAGCAGTATTCAAGCCGAGTGACCACGATGGCCTCAGTTCCAAGCCGACCAATGACGGACATAGAATGTGAAACGGAAATGAGCTTCTGCTGCATTAAAGCCTCTAAGACTTGGACAGTGTTTGTTACCACAGCATAACGCGATATCCCCTGACTGATACCAAGGGAACCACAGAACATAACCAAAGGGCAGGAACAAGCAGGCACTTCCCTGGGTCAAGCCTAAAAAGATTCATATCCAGGGATCGGTCTGGGTTAGAAATGGTACGGGAACCAACAGTACAGACTCAATGTTCCAATTTTCAGGTGAAAGCATTTTCCAGGTAATGATAAGGTTGAGTAAAGGGAGAAGATGGTTGATATAGGAGACAAAGTCAGGGGCCTTTAGACCCGGCAACTCCAAGAATCTGGAAAGAGGCTGTCTGTCTTTGCAAGATATGACTTTGAGTGTTCAGGGGCATCCTTAGCTGTCTTCCAAGAAAAATCTAGACAGGAAGACTGTCAACCAGGAACGGGAACAGTAGCAGCTTGTAGGCAGCACAAGGAGAAGGGTCTCACTAGAGTCCACAGCCTTTGACCCATACGCCTGATACGGGATGCCTATCTGTTCACTACAAAGCGTAAGTCCATCCTCCCCCTTAGGGGCAAGGCCATGGCATAGTATCCCCAGGGATACTAGAAAGGATGGTGAAGGACAGGAAAGCCTGGCGTGCTGCAGTCCATGGGGTCACAAAGAGTAGGATATGACTGAGCGACTGAACAACAACAATCCATTAGCTACGAAGCTGTGGGTAAGGCAGGAGTACAGTCTATAAAGAGGGTGTGTGTGTGTGTGTGCATGTTTAGATACATAAGAGGGACCCTGAGATGAAAGACAACTCTGAACCTAGCAGTTCAGCTGAATGAAGATGGTAGTTATTCTTTTACACAGATACAGGCTTGTGAGAAATCCAGAGAGGGGACTAGTGAGAGGGGTTTAGTGAGCAGCCATCAGCACCCACAGCCACCACCTTCGGACCTGAAGCATGGCTGGCAGAAGTAAGCTGAGGGTGTCAGTAAGCAAAACTGACCTTGGCGGGGACCTCACCACGTGCTCCAGGTGAGCGGGGTGTAGGGTGGGGAGAGGAGGGCCGCTGGAAGAACCTGGCCTGGAAGAATGGAGGTCATGGGCCTGCCCGGTGGCACAGACTTGCAGTCTGGCTATTCAGAGAACAGACTCCTCTAGGAACCTTAGACGCGAGCAGCTGGCAGCCTCCGGGAGGGAAGCTGCAGTCTCACTGGAGAGCACAGGGAGGTCTACAGAGGCCTGCAGGCTTAGAGTGTGCCACCTCCAGAGCGAAGATGATAGACGGGGAAACACGGCCATATGCTCCAAGTAGAAAGAGGGTGCCACCCAGCACGCAGGAAAGCAGCCAGCCGTGCAGAAGAGAGGGAAGGGTCATGAAGGGCAGTGTCCACGACAGGCACCCCCAAGGTGCACCAACATGGCGGCAGAAGAAAAGGGCCCAGAAAGACATCCACATCCTAACCCCGGGAACAGTGAATATGCTAGAAAGCGGAAGCATCAGTCGCTCAGTCGCGTCCAACTCTGCTCAACCCGTGGACTGTAGCCCACCAGGCTCCTCTGTCCATGGAATTTCTCAGGCAAGAATACTGGAGTGGGTTGCCATTTCCTTCTCCATGGATCTTTCCCAACCCAGGGACTGAACCCAGGTGTCCTGCCTTGCAGGTGGATTCTTTATCATCTGAGCCATGGTAAAAGAGAATCCAGGTTGCAATGGAATTAAGGGTGCTAATCAACTGACTTGAAGATAGAGCTAGGCTTGGATTATCCCCGTGGGCCCAGTGCCATCACTGGGGTCCTGGGAGGAGGGAGACAGAAGGATCAGAGAGGAGATGCGAGGATGGAGTGACTCCCTGCGAGAAGGATCGTACCCACTGCTGCTGGCTTTGAAGCTGACGGAAGGGGGACGGGAGCTGAGGCAGACGAGCAGCCCCGGGAAGCCGAAAGGACAAGAAAGTGGATTCTCTCCAAGAGTCTCCAGGAGGAATCAGTGCTGCAACACCTTGATGTTAACCCAGGGAGACCCCTGCCAGGCTTCTGATCTGCAGAACTGTAAGGTAATATATTTCTGTTTTTCACCAGCAAAGTTATGGTAAACTTTGTTTCTGCGCCAAGAGAAAAATTACGCAGCTGAGTGGATGGGAATGATGGCAGTGGGCCTGCAAGCCTCTTTAATGACACTAACATCAAACTCAGGGAGATGCTGACAGTGTCTCCCAGCCAGGGACCAATAACACCATTCCCAGGGAGAGCAGTGGGTCTGCCAAGGAGCTGCAAAAATACAGCCTCAACGGGACCTGAAGGGAAGTCAAGGAAGACAGCAGAGGCATCAAACACAGGAAGCCCAGCCTGGCACTCCGTGATGACCTAGAGGGTGCAAAGTTGGAGGGAGGGGGTGGCTAAGGGGAGGGAGGATATATCACTATGATTGATGTATGGCAGAGACCACTACAATACTGTAAAGAAATTATCCTCCAATAAAACATTTTTTTAATAAATTAAGAAAAACAACAACAAAAGTTCAGTTAGGGAGACCACCTAGCAGCTGTCACAGAGTGCCAGGGCAGAGTGACCACCTAGGAATGACCGGGATAATATGAGCAAGACCATCAGATGGACGCCACAAAGCTCACTGCGCTCGACTTTCATTTTATTTCATTCCTTCATTGCTGTATTCTGTGAACACCCAGCTATACTTGGGTGATTTTCACCCCGTCTTCCTAAAACACTTTCGTGCTTATTGTAACTAAAAGGAATATTGCCTCACATACATTCCTTTTTTCTTCCTCTTCCCTAAATTGTTATCTTTCCACTCTATGACAGATATATCTACAGCATAGCCAATAACTCAAGTCTTTTTACTTACAGTAAAAGATAATACCATGAACAGGGAAGACTCATGTTCAGCCAGTTCTTTTATGCGTTTATGCATTTATATAATCTTCTCCTTGAGCAGGCACTTTAAAGCAATATGAAATTTTTTTATTTAACAAATTAGTGTCTCTTCTAGTATCTAGAAGACAAATTTTCACAGTTATTCTTAACATGGACTTCGCCAACTAAATCTAGGATCCCACCTTTCAGGGATTTAAATATCAATTCTGTGTTATCATTTGCTAAATCCTCAACAAATGCATATTTTATTAAAATGATCCAGTCTTTCACATAAACTGACCAACTGCTTCAAAAGGTAGCTTGTAAGAACCTTGCACAAAATCAGCCTGAACAAACTGCAGGTATAAATCTTAGGACCCACAAGTCAAAGTAGAGTTCCTTATTTTCTTCAATTAAATACTCAAGCATATCTCAACATAAATGCTTCCATTTTTTAAAAAAATTGGTCATTTTGGATATTTAAAAATATATGCAGACAGTAAGAGGAATGTTTATAAATAGTTCACATGATTTCAGAAAAAGTCACTGTATGTTAAACAAAAAAACAAACAAAATATACAACTGAACAGAATGGGAGCTCTCAGCACTTATGAAAGTCAGTGGGTGAAAACACTCTAGAAGGAAAGAACAGTGGTAGACTTCTGAACAATTTTGTTCTGTCTCTTGATGCTTTCCTGCACCTTCCACACATTTTATATAATGAGCATGCGTTGCCCTTTTCCTTTTTCACATTTTTAAATTAATTCATGCTCATTGTAGCAAGGCATCTCTTTCATAATCAGGAAAAAGAAAGTTAAGCAAAAAGCTGAAAATGAAAAGGTCAGTTAGGGTCCGCTCTCAAGGAATTCACTAGCTTAAGCAACGATGCAGCTGAAAATACCAACAGCCTGGAGAGAAGCTAGATGCCCTCACAGTTGGTCAAGGAACAGACAGGGAATTCATGTTTACTGAACACCTACTGCAAATCTTTTGCAGACAGTTCATACATGTCTCATCTCATTAATCCTCACAATCAACCCAGGAGGACCCCTCTCAGCAGACATGTGAACAGATTTAGAATAAGGCCAGGCCTCCCCCAATATCACACTGCCCATGAGACAAGCAAGATTTGAAGCCAGTTTCTTGGGCCCCAGAAACTAAGCTCTTATCCCTGTGTGGTGCCACCTCTCAGACTACAACCACTTCAATCCCAAATCCACCATGGCGGTGAGCGGATGGGTGGTCATGGGGAGCTCATCCAGTCCATGACGAAGACTGAACCCCAGTCTGCCTTGCCACCCCCAGCCAACACGTCTTTTCCTTTCCCATCCAAGCTGTATCTACCACCCATGTCCTGGGACTGTGACTGTCCAGGTCCACAAGAGAGATATCCATCAACCAGGGCCCAGCCATGAGATGGACAACACCCCATGGAGCACAGTAGGAAGGACCCAGTGAGCTGAGCATCTGCCGCACCAAGCCTGGGGCCAGGGAGGAAGAGCCTCTGCACCCTGCTCCTGCTCAAGCACTCCCTGAGGCTGCTGAGGGCCTCATTCCTCCCGTGCCTGACAGCCTCCCAGGGCTCCAAAAGGTCAGGGATAACTGTGAATTTTTGCCCCTGCCACTTATCAGTTGAAAGCATGCCAATTTTAACCAGCACATGCCTTCTGGGCAGAGGGTGGTCCAACACCACCTCGTCAGTATTCCTCTACCTGGACAACTATCAGGCATTAGTACCTGATTTTCACTCACACCCTTCTGAGACTGTGTCAGCCTGAGACATTTTTCCAGTTATAAAAGCAGAGGAACTAAGACCCAGAAAAGGCCCCTGGGTGGAGCCCTGTGTCTCCAAAACAAAGCTGCATTAAGGCTTGAATGTTGAACGGCCCATAGTTGTTTGATTTGACTTGTACTGTGTAGAAGGCGATGGCACCCCACTCCAGTACTCTTGCCTGGAAAATCCCATGGACGGAGGAGACTGGTAGGCTGCAGCCCATGGGGTTGTGAAGAGTCGGACATGACTGAGTGACTTCACTTTCACTTTTCACTTTCATGCACTGGAGAAGGAAATGGCAACTCACTCCAGTGTTCTTGCCTGAAGAATCCCAGGGACGAGGGAGCCTATGGGCTGCCATCTATGGGGTCGCACAGAGTCGGACACGACTGAAGTGACTTAGCAGTAGCAGTGTTACTCAAATTGTTTGGTTAGTTGACAACAATTAGAAATCAGATTTTACATTAAAGTACAGATTTGAAGCTCATCTTTAAAAAGAATAAATAAATCAGCACATTTATAACACCAGGATTTTCATTCCCAAATGGTAAAATCAGGTGAAGTTGTAGAACTTCCTTTTGATCGAGATGACCTCTCCAGACCCCATACTCCAGGTCCTTCTGGGCCCAGAGCCCAGTTCACCCATGTGTTACCTGTCAGAGTTAGTAAGTCTGGGTGAGAGCATTATCTTCAGTCTTTGGGGATCTGCTGCTAGAGTGGAGAAGGGGTCCAATGGGCATCATTTGGAGCAAAATGAATGAACCTGGAATACTCAATACAGTAGAGGGCACGTCAACAGAAATGAGATATGTCAACAGAGAAGGTGGCAGAGCCAAACTGCCATGAAAACACAAGTAGAATCCCCATTGCACTGTGAGTTCCCCGGGGCAGGTGTCTCCCAGCTGTGTCCTCAGCTCCCAAGCACAAAGGATGAATGTCCACAAAGACAAGAGTATGGGGAGTGTGCAAAGGGAGCAGGAGGCAGTGTGAAAATCACGGCAAGTAATTGGAAAAGCCTCTGTCACCCGAGATCCTTACCCGAGTTAGGGTCATTCCTGCCTACAGAGGTCCCACCTGCCCCCGGCTAGAGCCCACCCCTTCTAGAAGGAAAGAACAGTGGTAGACTTCTGAACAATTTTGTTCTGTCTCTTGATGCTTTCCTGCACCTTCCACACATTTTATATAATGAGCATGCGTTGCCCTTTTCCTTTTTCACATTTTTAAATTAATTCATGCTCATTGTAGCAAGGCATCTCTTTCATAATCAGGAAAAAGAAAGTTAAGCAAAAAGCTGAAAATGAAAAGGTCAGTTAGGGTCCGCTCTCAAGGAATTCACTAGCTTAAGCAACGATGCAGCTGAAAATACCAACAGCCTGGAGAGAAGCTAGATGCCCTCACAGTTGGTCAAGGAACAGACAGGGAATTCATGTTTACTGAACACCTACTGCAAATCTTTTGCAGACAGTTCATACATGTCTCATCTCATTAATCCTCACAATCAACCCAGGAGGACCCCTCTCAGCAGACATGTGAACAGATTTAGAATAAGGCCAGGCCTCCCCCAATATCACACTGCCCATGAGACAAGCAAGATTTGAAGCCAGTTTCTTGGGCCCCAGAAACTAAGCTCTTATCCCTGTGTGGTGCCACCTCTCAGACTACAACCACTTCAATCCCAAATCCACCATGGCGGTGAGCGGATGGGTGGTCATGGGGAGCTCATCCAGTCCATGACGAAGACTGAACCCCAGTCTGCCTTGCCACCCCCAGCCAACACGTCTTTTCCTTTCCCATCCAAGCTGTATCTACCACCCATGTCCTGGGACTGTGACTGTCCAGGTCCACAAGAGAGATATCCATCAACCAGGGCCCAGCCATGAGATGGACAACACCCCATGGAGCACAGTAGGAAGGACCCAGTGAGCTGAGCATCTGCCGCACCAAGCCTGGGGCCAGGGAGGAAGAGCCTCTGCACCCTGCTCCTGCTCAAGCACTCCCTGAGGCTGCTGAGGGCCTCATTCCTCCCGTGCCTGACACCCTCCCAGGGCTCCAAAAGGTCAGGGATAACAGTGTGAATTTTTGCCCCTGCCACTTATCAGTTGAAAGCATGCCAATTTTAACCAGCACATGCCTTCTGGGCAGAGGGTGGTCCAACACCACCTCGTCAGTATTCCTCTACCTGGACAACTGTCAGGCATTAGTACCTGATTTTCACTCACACCCTTCTGAGACTGTGTCAGCCTGAGACATTTTTCCAGTTATAAAAGCAGAGGAACTAAGACCCAGAAAAGGCCCCTGGGTGGAGCCCTGTGTCTCCAAAACAAAGCTGCATTAAGGCTTGAATGTTGAACGGCCCATAGTTGTTTGATTTGACTTGTACTGTGTAGAAGGCGATGGCACCCCACTCCAGTACTCTTGCCTGGAAAATCCCATGGACGGAGGAGACTGGTAGGCTGCAGTCCATGGGGTTGTGAAGAGTCGGACATGACTGAGTGACTTCACTTTCACTTTTCACTTTCATGCACTGGAGAAGGAAATGGCAACTCACTCCAGTGTTCTTGCCTGAAGAATCCCAGGGACGAGGGAGCCTGTGGGCTGCCATCTATGGGGTCGCACAGAGTCGGACACGACTGAAGTGACTTAGCAGTAGCAGTGTTACTCAAATTGTTTGGTTAGTTGACAACAATTAGAAATCGGATTTTACATTAAAGTACAGATTTGAAGCTCATCTTTAAAAAGAATAAATAAATCAGCACATTTATAACACCAGGATTTTCATTCCCAAATGGTAAAATCAGGTGAAGTTGTAGAACTTCCTTTTGATCGAGATGACCTCTCCAGACCCCATACTCCAGGTCCTTCTGGGCCCAGAGCCCAGTTCACCCATGTGTTACCTGTCAGAGTTAGTAAGTCTGGGTGAGAGCATTATCTTCAGTCTTTGGGGATCTGCTGCTAGAGTGGAGAAGGGGTCCAATGGGCATCATTTGGAGCAAAATGAATGAACCTGGAATACTCAATACAGTAGAGGGCACGTCAACAGAAATGAGATATGTCAACAGAGAAGGTGGCAGAGCCAAACTGCCATGAAAACACAAGTAGAATCCCCATTGCACTGTGAGTTCCCCGGGGCAGGTGTCTCCCAGCTGTGTCCTCAGCTCCCAAGCACAAAGGATGAATGTCCACAAAGACAAGAGTATGGGGAGTGTGCAAAGGGAGCAGGAGGCAGTGTGAAAATCACGGCAAGTAATTGGAAAAGCCTCTGTCACCCGAGATCCTTACCCGAGTTAGGGTCATTCCTGCCTACAGAGGTCCCACCTGCCCCCGGCTAGAGCCCACCCCAAGGAGACGCAACAGTTGCAATGAGAGTGCAAAGCCGTCTAAGGGCAGGACGTGCAGGGCAGGTCCTGCAGGTAGGGCATGATCAGACAGCAAAGAATGGGTTCCACCTCCTGTGCCTCAGTGGACACCAGACACCTGCCAGGGCTGGGAAAACCAGCTCCCGTGATAGACAATCAGCCTCACCCCAATTCATCCACCACCTCCAAAACACATTCAGACCCGCAGGCTTTTACAACTACCCAAAGACATCCTTGGACTTTCAGGTCCCAGAGCTGGGCCTTCTCCCTCCTCTGCAAGAACAGGAGACTCCCCAAAACCTCTTTCCATCACAATGTTCTGAACCCAGAACACAGCCTTCAGAGTTACCTTATCCTTGGAGAAGACTAGCAGCCAACATAAGCCTAAAGCAGGAAGAGGTCTCTGGGTCTAAGGGGCTGTGGGTAGGGAGCTGGGGACAGGAAAAACTTGCCTGGAGCCTCCGGCCAGCCTACCTCCTCCCTATGCCCACTGCGATGTTTGTTCCTCCTGGGAGGAATCCCCACACCCTGTTCCCTATGTCTTCAATATGGGCAAGGGCCTCAGAGCCAAACCCATGGCTATAAGGAACGAGGAGAATCCATTGACATGGGGGCAGATGAGAGGAAAGGGGCCCGAGGACAGGCAGATATCGGAGCAGAGAAAGCCTTAGTCCCTGATGAGGAAGCAGGCATCATGGGAGAGAAACCCGAGTCCCCAAGCCAAGCTCAAGCCAGGTGGGAGGGGGGCGAACAAGGGAGGAGGGAAACGCAGCCCGCTCTGCCTCGCTAAGTCGCGCACTTGTTGCCCCCGCCTGCGGGCAGAGTCTGCGGACCAAGGTGGCCCAGGCGCCGGCTAGGATTTCCCCGCAGCCTGGCCCGGCCCAACTCCGCTCCTTTCCTGGTCAAACAGCGCCCACCTCCGGCCCAGGCGGCTATGCCTCCGCCCACGGCGGGGACCGCAAGAGAGAGCGGCTGCTCCAAACCGGGAGGAGGAGAGAGCCCGAGAAAAGGCGAGCCAAGCACTGAGGGGAGCGAGATGGGGTGCGTCCCGGGATGCGCGTGGAAGAGGGGAGAGCCCAGGCTTGGGCGCTAGACGCTCCTCCTCCTCGGCAGCTAAGAAGACACCGGCCCATCCAGGTCACGGGAGGTGCACCAACACAGGCACCCTGCTCGCAGACACGCCCACCCACACTCTAACCACAAAGACGGCCCTGAGCCACACACGCCTGCGCGGCCAGCACCGGGCGCACACACGCGCCCACCCAGCTGGAAAGGAGCCGCACAAGCCCGCGACACGCCCCGCAAGGAGCCCGGCTCGCCGTTCACAAGCTCTCGGCTCCAGCCCCGCTGCGCAGGGCTCTCCCAGATGCGCTACTTTGGTGGGCCGGGGAGGGAGCGCGCACGTGCTCGCGGTCCGACCCTTGGCAACCCAGCAGGTCTCCAGTACTGCGCCCAAGGCAGGCCCGGCCCTGATAGCCCTGGGCACCGCGGCCGGCCACTCACCTTCCTGCACGGCCTGGAATGGATTGTTGGCCTCGATGACCTTGATGGAGTAGGTGATCTTCTCGCTCTGCAGGATGTCATCGTTGAGGCTTAGGTCCGATACAGCCAGCTGGAACACTCTGTCGTCCTTGGCCGCGTTCTCCTCGAAGATGGCACCTGGAGGAGAAGAGGGGTCAACACCAGGCCTAGAGATAGGCTCTCCTTTCCCACCCCCTCCCAACACCGCGCTGGCAGGACTGCGGGCTGCCGGGTGGTGGGAGTTCTGGGCTGGGGTTTCAGCCTGATAGGATAGTTTAGAGGTGGGCCTCCACCCACCGACAGAAAAATACACCACCCCAAATCTGCCAACACAGTCCACATGAGTTACATATGCACGTGGTCCATGCAGCCACCAGGCCACACGAGTGTCTCACAACCAGGCTACCTCATACACCAACCATGCCCCACATAATGGGCTGAGCCAAGCTGGTGTGACCTCGGGCACCTAAGTGCCCTGCCTAAAAGGCCCCGCAAGTCTCCTATCCCAGTAGCCAGAAAGTCCCCTTGCAACCCCAATCCCAAAATGGAGAGATAGCTTCCCTCTGCGCTGCACAACCCCCTTCCGTAAGAGCTAAGCAAACAGGTCCCCAGTGGTTTTCCTGTGCTGGGGACTTCTTTCTGCAGGGGCCTTTGACGACCAGGGGCAGGCAGAGGGACTACTCAGTCCCGCCTGACTCCCTGGGCTCCGCCTCCTGCTTTCCATCCCTCTCCTGATAGGAGACTGTCCCTAGACCCTTTGCCTTCTAACCCAGAAGCTGAGGAGCCCAGAAGGAGCTGCTCCTAAACGGGCCTTCTAGAACTATGAACAGCGCCTCCAGAACAGCCGCCCGCTGGCCTTTTTGCTTCGCGCTGCCTTGGCCTACTCCGCGCTTGACGCCGAGATGGGTCGGACTCGCCTGAGCCTGGCCCCTGCAGCCTGGAAAACTCAAGAGTCAAACCCCCTTGCCAGGCCCTAAGAGTCACCACAGCCCCAGAGCTGGGCCCAGTGATCCCCGAACTGGGGGCTGGGCAGGAGGAGGGAGGTCCCGTTCCATGCTACACCCAGAGCCGCAATGCTGACCGCAAGACCCAAGCCCCACCACCACCTCCACCCACAACTAGGAAGCAGGTCTTGCCCCGGTGCCTGCCAGGGACTGCAGCGTTCCAAGGCCAGGCCTAGTCCCCGGTCACCCATCACCTGTCCCGTCACCCCTGCCTTCTCACACCTCCCAACCCCCCAGCCTCTCTCGGCTCGCCGGTCTTCCCCAACTTCGGAAAGACGACTGCCGACAGGCTCCCCAAAAACAACCGCTGCCCGTCCCCCAATCCGGCCCAACTTCCTGGGATTTCACCCCTGCTGCTACCAACTCCCACACACTCCCCGCCGGCGCGCCTAGTCCTCCTCTCCATCTCGTCTTCTCTCCTCTCCGGTTTCTCTCCCTCCATCGGTCTCTTCCCGCTCAGCGCGCACGCACACACACTCCGCACACACACACCGCGGCCCAGGCTTCTTCCCTGACTCCCACTGCCCAGACCATCTGCCGGCCTCCAAGACTTGGGCCGTAAGAAACTCTGAGACTGTCCAGCTTTGGGCTACCGTCGCCACAACCAGATACACACACACACACACACACACATACACTGAGAAATACACAGACACATACCAGGGAAACAGACACTGTCCACTCTAACAGGCTGATAAATCGTGCACGCATCAACATAGGCTCCGCTGGCCCCACACACCCCGACGCCCCCTCGCAGTGACACCAACACGGTGCCACGGGCGCACACACAGAAACACACGCTGACAACACCCACCCACCCACATTCACGCACGGTTCCGGTCGGGCCTCTTCGATCCTGCGCTACCAACTTGGCGAGACCCCGGGCCCTGCCCGCCCCCTGCCCTCGCTGCTCTGAGCTGCACCTAAGGGCTGGCCCTACCCCGCCGACCGCCCCGCTGGGGACGCGGGGCTGAACCTGCGTCCAGCCCTGGGTTCCCCGCAGCCGCGGCCCTAAGTGTCGGCAGAGGCCGCGGGGCCCCGCAGGGGGATCGGAGCCCCGGGAGTAGCAGGAGCCCGCGGGAGCGCGGCGCGGCCCGTGCACAGCTCCTCCGCGGGGCGGCGCGGCCCTTCGGGGGAGCACCGCCCGCCGAGCCCCTCGGCCCAGGGAACAGCCAAGTTTGGACGCCGCGCACCCCCCGCGCCGCTGGGGCCCCCGCCCAACCTCGGCCCCGAGCCCGCCGCGCTCACCGATGTGGATGATGGAGTCGGCCCGCACCGACACGCACTGGCATATCCAAGGGAGAAGC
>SJYC01102373.1:0-25484 GCA_006408675.1 Madoqua kirkii | reverse complement strand
TGGAGGAGAGGGGTGAAGAAACAGCAGGGAGCCACAGAGGCTGGCAGGGTGACTTCCAAGATGTGGAGATCATGGGCAAGAGGGGAGGGATGGCCATGCCTGCAGCACCCTGGGCTGTCCAGCTGGCTGGGTGCCCACAGGGTACTTCCTCAAGAAATCCATCTGGAGAGGGGAGGGGCTTGAATTGTAAAACACACCCCTCTGGGGCTCTACAAACCCCCATGCCTCCATTCTCATCCCCTGGCTGAAAAGTTAGAGGGAGAAGGAAAATAAAGAATGGGTTTTATTATTTAACAGTTTGGCTCCTATGGAGACTGTCACAACCTCAGAAAGATGGTAGTATGTTCACCCTGTTGGGGCTCAAACCTGAGGTTAAGAGCCCCAGGGTCAGGGATGCCCAAATACACTTGTGTGTTAGTATGTTAGTAAAGTAGGCCCCAGTTGGAAGTTTTTCTTGATATTTATTATGCTAGGTAGGGGTAGCATGCTTACAGTGAGACAAGTCTCAAGACCCCCTTCCAAATATTAAGAAGTCAACCTATAAATACACTCAATTTGGGGGAGATTTCATCGGCTTCTAGTTTTGATGATAAGGCCCCTCTAGTTCGGGACCTGAGGGCTGTGAGTCAGGTTGGCCTTGCCCTGGAAGCGCCTCTCCTGGCAACTGCCTTCCCCTGCATTTCCCAGAACGTGAGCTCCTTCACCATCCCACAGCTCTTATTTCCTTTGCTCATCCTCTTAGACTCCCAAGCTAAGCCAGTTTTCTGTACCAGACTGGAATGGCCTGGATATCCTTTGGCCAGGAAGGGTACTCTGCACAGGTCCCATTTCCAACAGAACTCGGGGGTGGGGGTACAGGCCCAGAGATTACTGGGCCCCCATGCCTGGAGGAGGGCATGGCAACCCACTCCAGTATTCTTGCCTGGAGAACCCCCATGGACAGAGAACCCTGGCGGGTTACAGTCTATGAGGTCAAAGTCAGACATGACTGAGCAACTAAGCAGGACAGCACACGCTTGTTCACGTCTAGGCAAGGCTATTTTAATCCTCTCTGCCACCTGAAGTTGGGATTACCAAATTCCAGGAGCATTTGCTCATTGGGGCTTTATCAGGTTCATCAAAATCTTAATTACGTATTGATCCTGGCCAGGCCAGTCCCTTTAAACCCTGTTAACCTCTGGGATTTCGAAAACTGCCTCCCCCAAGTCACGATCCTAGGGAAGCAACTCCACCTGAGGAACAAGTACACTCCAACTCTAATCATCTGGTTGGAGGAGAGAGATTAGCAATCTCTGGGACATGATACAAATCCACTTCACAGAGGGGAAAACTGAGGCTTGGCAAAAGGAATAGCTTGACCAAAGCACCAGTTTTTTATGGACCCAGGACTAGTCCTCTTGGTTTCTTTCTCACTAAACAAAGACATATTCACAGAAAGTAAAACTGGGTCAATAGATCCTTCATTTGCAGAGTTCAGCCAACACAGGTAATTGCTTTTTCTAAAGAGATCTTCAGTTTTACTAATTCTAACTATACGTATTTCCTGGAGAAGGGCATGGCAACCTACTCCAGTATTCTTGCCTGAAGAATCCTTATGGACTGAGGAGCCCGGTGGGCTACAGTCCATAGAGTAGCAAAGAGTCAGACCTGACTGAAGCGTCTGAGCACAGCTATACTTATTGAGCCTTTACCATTTGCAGGCACTGTGCTCAGCACCCTACATCTTCCTAGGAGATGACAGTCTCACTTTACAGTTGGGAAAGGAAGGCGCAAAGAGGTAAACTGGGCCCACCGGGAATCTCAACTGGCACACTACTGGAAGCCAGCAGATGAAATGTCAAGACAAAGAGAATATGGTGATCTGCTCGAAGTGTAGTCATCGTTACTTAAAGCTTTGTCATTCCAGAAAGTGGAGCTCTGTCATCTCGTTTCTCACTGTAGTCAGCAACTGGATAAGGAAGTACCAGCTGGGATTCTGACCCCACAGGAATCTGTTGCTCAGGCTTATTGCGTGGGGAGCTGTCTGCTGCGGCAGAGCTGCCCGCTCCCCAGCCACGTTCCTTAAGCAAGCCCCCAGGTTAGACAAGATACTGTACCTTGAAAGACTGCCTTCCCTCCCTCACCAGCTTAGAGCTCACAGGGATTTCTAAGATAATTCAGCCCAGACCCACGTAAAGGTTACCACTGGCAGGAGGGACCAAGGCCCAGCCTGGGGGATTCTCTGCAGGCTTTGGCCTGGAAGACCAGCTCTTTTGGGAACACAACGAAAAGGGAAACCCAAGTCCTGGGGTCGGTTCCCCCCAAGGAGGGGTCAGCCGGCATCTAAGGAGGAACCAGGCTTAATGCGCTGCAGTTTCGGTTCCAAGTGGGGCCCTCCCTACCTGTAGGCTCCAAAGAACCCACAGTCAGTCAGAATCTGAGCTCCAAAACCCCACTGCTACTTTCCTCTGTTTACACACACACACACACACACACACTTTGTTACTTATTTTGTTCTTTCCCTCAGTTGCTGCCTCTGGTCTGCTGTTGTATGTTAATTGTCCATCTCTACTTTGCCTTTTTCTCGCCAACCTCTTTGATCTCATGTTTACTGCATTTATTTACTGTATATATTTACTGTATTTATTCAGCTTGTATTTATTTGATTCGATCTTCTTCTATATCATTGTATTTTTATTTTCTTTTTACTCTGGCTAGCCTCTTGGGTATTTTACTTTTCAATCTTTTGCATCTGCTCTTTCCATTATTCAAGGCATTCTATTCGTATAGCCTTTGGGTTTTTTCCCACAGTGGGGGCTGGGCGAGTGAGACTGGCGATGCCCTCCCTGCCCGTGCCTTTCAGGAGCCTCTAGGGTAGGACCCACTAGTATGCCCCAGCCCCCTGCCCATACCCAGCCCTCACACTCTTTCCAGGTACCCTTTCTAGGACACTGCCAATGGCACATGCGGGTACCCACGCCTGGCAACCCCACTGGAAGTCTTTTCTTAGCCATACCCTCCAGGCTAACGTGGAGGAAGGAAATCACACACAGCATGTCCACTCTGGATAGGAGCATCTCATTTTTGCAGGGCAGAGGCCCTTTTTGCCCATTATATGTTAAATTAACAGGGCCGTTTGGAATGTGCAATCCACTTAGAACAAAATAGTCCAAAAAGTTAGCTATGTGAAAATCTGCCTCCCTCACAAAAACAAGCTGGAACCTCATAGGTCTGGTCCCTAGACCCAGGCTCTCCGGATAGGATGGGTGGCAGGACCAAACGCCAGCTTAGGCCCATCCACAGTTCTCTCGTTGACGTCTAGCACTCCCCTTGGCTCCTGGAGTCTAGCCAGTTCCCTGCTTCCCATAGGTCCCTCTGAAGAGCAGAAGAAGTAGTGAGAGTTTGCACAAAGGCACCACCAAATGTCAAAGGACAGCAAGAGTGTGACCTCAAGTTGAAGCTCACTCTGCTCACTGCCCAGCAGGCCAATCAACCAAGAGACAATGTTGAGGCAAGAAATATAACTGTATTTGGAAAGACAGCAGACCAGAAAGATGGCAGAATAACCTTCTCAAAATAACCATCTTCTTGGGGTCTGGTTGCCAGGTTCTTTATAGAATGGAGGTGGGGGTAGTTAAGAACTAAAGTTTAAAAACAAATCTATTAATCCTGCTAGTCTCTCCTGGACCTGCCAGCCTCAGGGCAGGCATGAACAGATTTCTTCCTTCCAGGAGCCATTCACAGGTGGAGAGAGTCCTGAATAAAGGCATTTGGCTTCACATTCAGGCAGAGGGGCAGGATTCCTGAGGCAGGCTATTATGTACGGACCGCATCTTTCAATGAACAAAAGCAACAGGAAGCAAAGGCTAAAGTCAAAGAAACAGATCCAACATGGAGTTAGTTCTTCCCTGTAACAAGAGGAGAGGGGGCTTGGTCCCCTGGAAGCCTCCTGAGTGGTCTTCTCAGTCCCAGCCCTCCCAGGGCAGCCTGTGTCCCAGCCTCCTGCTAAAGCATTGATCTCCGGGTATGAGTTCCACAGCCTGGGTCCAGGGTGTTCTTCAGAGGAGGTTCTGGCTTCCAGGGCTCAAGACCAACCTCATTCCCTTGAGGCCTGAACTTGTGTGCTCAGAGTCCACTGTGCGCAAGGAAAGCGTTCTGCTGCTAAGAGTCTAAGACTTGAAAATCTCAGCCTTGAGGATCTCCCCTGAGCCCAAGGGCTGGCCCAGACCCTTCCTTCCCAAGTTGCATGCTGAGATCCCTGCTCCCCGACAATGAGGCCTGAGGAGGCTTCTCCTTTCCGTCCCTGGGCCTTCCAACTTTGCATTTGGGGGGGGGGTCCTAATTCCCAGAAAGGACCAAGTAGCAGGGAACCAACCCCTACCCAGTCTTCTTCCAAAGCAAATCTCAGGCCTCTGCACCCTCAGCCACTGCCAAGGCCCCAGGACCAGCACAGGGAGTATCACAGAGGCCCATCTGCTCCCGCCGCTGCCCATGGCTGCTCCTGCCCCTGCCACCTGCTGCAGCGGGTCCCTGAAGTGGGCTCCACACACCTGAGTTAAGCCCAGGAGGTAAGGAAGACAGTGCGTGTTCCAGGGAGACAGACGGGCAGAAGGAAAGGTGTGGAGGCAGGAGCATGTACAGGAGCACAGAGAGAAGAGCAGCAAGAGGGGAAGGAGAAGCTGCTGGAGGGGCCAGGACGGAACCTGCTAAAATGATCCTGGTGGGAGGTGCTGAGGCCAGGCTCACTACTTTTCAGACACGTCTCAACAGAACAGGGGCCCGAGGTGGCCCCCGGCAGTCAAACACACATCAACCATCATGTCCTCAGTGAGCATCTCAGGGAAGCCCGAGAGTCACGGATCTGCAGAGGAGTGAAGCCCTTGTGCCCCTGGCCACCAGGGAGCTCACAGGAGGCTGACCTGCCCTAACTCTGCACACAACACTCTGTAACCATCCTGTGTCCTCTTCATGAGCAGACACCTGCAGGTGTTCACAGATGAAGCAGGGCCCTAGGCTCACTGGACCTCAGACCCGGCCTACCCCTGTGATGGGGTACCCAAGTGTCACCCCTCCTGCTGGGCTGGGAGCGGCACCATGGAGACCCCAGACACTCTGTGAAGTGAATGTGAGGGGCTCAACCCATCCTACCTCCTCCCATGCCAAGTCAGGTACAGCCCTGCTGTTCCCATCAGCCTGGGCCTGCAGCCTCTCAGAGCCAAGCCCCAACTTTCCCAAGGGGCAGGGATTGGGGAAACCATCTGCCTGGAGCCCTGGCTCATCTGAAAGATAAGCCCCTCTCTAGACCCAGGCCTCCAGCTAGATACAACCCCTAACAGATCACCCTGGTCATGGACACACTCATTTCCATGAGCAATTTTTCTTGCCTGTAAACCTCTTCTTTTATGCGGCAATGAAATGATATTGTGATTGATTTTCTCTGTCTGGGTGTCACGGCACATTTAGCACCCTGTAAACCCAGCAGACGAAGGTGCTGTCTCCCAGGGATGCATCTGAGGACTCGCCTTGGAGCAGGGACTGCCCAGTGCTCCTTCAGATAAGAGAGGAAGATGGCACAGGTTCTGGGTCCATCACTGATATACTGGGTCCCTAAATTCCTAGACACTCATTTGAAAAATGGAGGGGAAGACCCAGGAGTTTGGTGTGGGGGAGCACAATAGGAAGTAGAAGAGAGAGCAGAAGACGCAAGGGGAGACCCCCCAGAGAGGAAGAGAACTCGTCTGCTCTGAACTTGCCAAGTGCCAGGCTTGGACAAGGCAGTATCGCACACACCTCACTGCAGAGGGGCAGGGGTGCCAGAAAAAGGGTCAGCTGGGGATGGGGATAAGGGTCTGCTTGCCTCCTGCTTCACTTTAACTGTCTCCAGAATCAGGGCAAGTTAATGATAAAGGGGATGGAGGGAGAAGCTGCCCCAGGAGACGGCAACAGCCCTCAGAGGTCAGAGGAGAGGCAGTTCAGTCACAGACAGACCCAGTCCTCACATCACTGCTCTGTAGTTGGTGATCAGTACAAGACTTAGCCGCAGCAGCAGCAAGACCCTCTGAAACAGGGCTGTCATCCCCAGTCTACAAGTGAGATCGCTGAGGCTCAGCACAGCAAAATCCCCGGACACTTAACTGATGTGATAGGCTGAAAGGTGGTCCCCAAAAGATCTTCAGGCCCTAGTCCTCGGAATCTGTAAATGTGACATTGTTTTATAAAACTGTATTTTCAGATGTGATTAAATTCAGGACTATTTGGGACAAGGTGATAGTCCTGGATTGTCTAAAAGTGAAAGTGTTCATCCATTCAGTCACGTCTGACTTTTTGCGACCCCATGGACTGTAGCCCACCAAGCCCCTCAGTCCATGGAATTCTCCAGACAAGGATACTGGAGTGGGTTGCCATGCCCTTCTCCAGGGAATCATCCCCACCCAGGGATCGAACCTGGGCCCTCTGCATCGCAGGCGAATTCTTTACTGTCTGAGCCACGAGGGAAGCCCCCCACCTCCATCACGTGTCCTTGTGAGAGAGAAGCAGAGATAGACACGGAGACAGAAAGCAATGGGACCACAGAGACATGGATTGTACTGATGCAACCACGAGCCAAGGGGTGCCAGCAGCCGCCCGAAGCTGAAAGAGGCAAGGACAGATCGTCCCTGGAGGGAACATAGCCCCACCAGGTTTCAGACTTCTGGCCTCTAGCATTGTGACAATAAATATCAGTGGCGTTAAGACACCCTGCCTGTGGGGTAATTTGATAGCAGCCACAGGGGATGAACAGATGTTGGCTGAAGCTTTGCTCTTGGCTAATAAAAAAAGCAAGCACCTTAGGAGAAAGACTTTGTTCTTCCTCGTCCCCTCTCGTCCTTCAGACCTGGAATGTAGACAGCAGATCCAAACGAGAGCTGCCATCCTGTGACCTTGAAAAGCCAAGCCAGAGACTGACAGCCTCGCCCCAGGACGGCAGGCCCGCCAGATGACAGTGGTGGGCCTTTTCAGCCCTGGACCCGCAAGACTGCTCAGCAAGCCCTCAACTAGTTAACTACTGCCGTCAATGTTTCAGCTGTTTGTAACACAAACCGTACTGATAACCACCAACCTGAAATTACAACTGTTGATACGATGACGTTTCTATTTCTGTCCATTTTTCTCATCAGGTATAATTTTTAAACACAAGCAGACAAAAGGATCATACCTGAAATTATTTTATTAACATGCTAATTGTCTGTCTCTCCTATAGAAGAAAAGCCTCACAAGAAGGATAGAGCATCTCATTATGATTTTATGCCCTGTACCCAGAACAATGTCTGGCTTGTCTAGATGTTCAATAAATGTTAGCCAAATCAATGAATTAATTAGTGAGTGAATGAACATTTTAATGTGAACCCTTCCCCTGGTCGTGAAATTATTTTCCGAAACCTGGTTTTTTTATGATTTCAGGTCTCTCCCATGTACTTATCATACATACTTTATTTAACTAGTCACTTGCTGGTGGACATTTGTTAATACTACTGTGAAAAATACTGTTACATGGATTCCAGGCTTTATGCAATTATTTTTTACGATAAACGCCTAAAAAGGCTATGCATAATTTAAATATCTTAACATGGATTTCCAAAACTGCCTTCAAAAGCAGTTTTTTAAACCAATTAATTTTTCCACAGGAAATTTATGACTGTTTTTCTCTCCACCTTCACCAACATTAGGCATTATTAATTTCTAATGTGCCTTCATTTTGGTACATCAACAGTTATGTCTCAAAGTTGTTTTAACGAGTATGTTCTGGTCGCTGGGGCCACAGAGTGTTCTTCTGCCAGCTTGTAGCTCTCTGGCAGGTGTTCTAAGGCCCAGGCCCCTGTGGGGAATTGGGAGGCTGAACCTGGCATCATCTGTTGAACACAGATGGAGAATATGGGTCCCATGAGCCAGTGCTGAAACTTCTTCAGGAACTGTGGGGGAGAAAAGTCAAGGGCTAGACCCCTGGAGGCCCTGAGAGTCCAGGACTAGAATTGCTGAGCTAGGTCCTTCCTTTGCTGGAAGCTGGGCCATTTCCATGGTTCCCTGCTAAAGACCATGGTGAGAAAGACATACATTCTGGTGTGAGATCAGAGCCTGGTGGCAGGAACTTGAAAAGCCACATCTAGGGATAGGACTGCTCTTGGGGTCTGGCAAGGACCAAGGAAAGTTAATGCCAGGCCTGGAGAGACATGGGAGACTCAAGGATTTCTGAGAAGCCTAAGAGGAATTAGAGGAAGAAGAAAGAGGAGGCATTCCAAGGAGCAAAGGCACTGACAGGCTCGGGAATCAGGACTGAGGCAGACTCGTGCCCACACCAGCCCAGTCTGCAGGGCCTCAAAGCCAGCCACAGCCTAGGGCCGCATGGCCATACTCTCCCTCAATTTGTCACAAACCCAGAAAACCACCAGGCCACCACCTGGCCCAGCCCACCCCTAGCGAAGGCCTGCACTGAGCTTTTAAAACATCTGCCCCTTACCCCGCAGCCCGGCAACACAGCACAATGTCCTCGTTTCACAGTTGTTGGGATCGTGCAGCAAACGAAGAGCACCGTCTAGTACCGCCAGGTTGCCCAAGGGCAGAAGAAGAGTCACAAACACCCCAAGGGCTGGGAGCCTCCTGGAGGAGGCCAGGTACCAGGTAGGTCCACAGAGGAGCCCCAGGCCAGACAGAGAGAGGAGGTGCGGCCAGGAACTCGGCGCCAGGCTTCCCAGGCTGGACCTAGTCCTGAGCAGAGGCAGCTGTGGTGCAATGCTGCCCCCTGCCGGCAGCCAGGTAACAGGCCTGGCTGCAACTGCGATGCGGCTTCCAGGAGAACACAGGACCTAGCTTTGGGCTAGAGACACCTTGACCAGAGTGGGGATTGTTAGGGAAGCTGCGCTGGGCGTTAGCTAGGTCAGAAGCCAGAGAAATCCTGATTGCACTTAAAATCACAAGGAAAGTGAAAGTGAAACTGTCTCAGTCCTGTTCAACTCTTTGCGACCCCATGTACTATACAGTCCATGTAATTCTCTAGGCCAGAATATTGGAGTGGGTGGCCTTTCCTTTCTCCAGGGGATCTTCCCAACCCAGAGATTGAACCCAGGTCTCCCGCATTGCAGGTGGATTCTTTACCAGCTGAGCCACAAGGAAAGCCCCAAAATACCAGAGTGGGTAGCCTATCCCTTCTCCAGCAGATCTTTCCAACTCAGGAATCAAACCAGGGTCTCCTGCATTGCAGGCGGATTCTTTACCAATTGAGCTGTCAAGAAAGCCCCAAATCACAATAATTCCCATCATTTACTGTGAGTCAGGTACTGCTCTAATGTTCTGCACACACTGAAGTGAAAGTCGCTTAGCCATTTCCGACTTTTTTCGACCCCATGGACTGTACACTCTATGGAATTCTCCAGGCCAGAATACTGGAGTGAGTAGCCTTTCCCTTCTCCAGGGGATCTTCCCAATCCAGGGATAGAACCCAGGTCTCCTGCATTGCAGAAAGAATCTTTACCAACTGAGACACAAGGGAAGCCCTCTACATACATTATTAAACTCTTTTGTTCCTAACCCAGTGCTTAATAGAGAAGGAACACTGATTATCCCCATTTTACAGAGGAGGAAACTGAGGTACTAGAAAATTGTGTAACTTGCTCAGCTAGGAACTGACAGAGTATCCCACTGTAGTGCCACTTTATACAATCTCTAGAGCCCAACCCCTGCGTTCCAGTCACAGCGGCAGAAGAGCAGACACGTGTAGCCCTGATTATGAACCAGTCTCTGCCTGAGTGACACGGAAGGCCTGAGGTCCCAGATGTCACATAGGCCTAGGACTTCCTTGAGCTTTCCCAGGGAGTTTAAATGGCTAGAATCTCAGAATACTCCAGAATTTAAAGGAATGTCCTGGGTCATCCTTGTCTTAGACAACTCAAGATTCAGAGACAGAGAGCCCAGTGGGCCTTTGTAAAGAACACCTGTGTCCAGAGTCCTCAGGCAGCCCTGGCCCTCCTATTACCCTGATGCCTGCCAAAGTTTCAAGCTCAGTTCTCCCCAAACCGCAGGTGACACCATGACATCCTGCTTAAGATCCTTCACTACAACTCAGCAGCAACAACAAAACAAACAACTGAATTCTAGAAGAGGCAAAGGATTTAAACACTCCTTCAAAGAAGACACACAGATGGCCAGTAACACAAATAGATGCGTAACATCTTTAGTTATTAGGGAAATGCTAATCAAAATCATAATGAGATACCAGTCACACCCATTAGGATCAAAATATCACCCAAAGTGTTGGTGAAGATGAGAAGAAGTTTGAAGCTTTGTGTACCATTGGTGGGAATGTAAAATGATACAGCCACCACAGAAAACAGTATAGCATTTACCCCCCAAAATTAAAAATAGCATTGCCACACATGCAAAAATTGGTTATGTATGGTGATGAGTGCTAACTAGACTCAGTGCTGTGATCATCTCAGAATATATACAAATGTCTGATCGTATGCTGTACACCTGAAACTAATGTAATATTGCATGTCAGTTTCATCCCAATTTTCAAAAAAAAAACTAGCAATATATGGACTGAAAAATTACACGTGGTCTCGCAATTCCGCTTCTGGGCACATACACAAAAGAACGGAGAGCAGGCCCTCAAAGCGATGGTTAGTACAGGCGTGTTCACAGCATTCGCAATAGCCAAAGTGTTGGGAGCTACCCAAATGCCCGTCAAAAGATGAACAGATAAACAAGATGTGGCGTATACATACAAAGGAATATTACTCAGCTTATAAAGGAAGGAAATCCTCACACATCTAGAACACGGATGACTCCCGAGGACCTGGCGCCCCGTGAAGAAACCAGTCACAAAAAGACAAACACTCTGTGACTCCACTCACTTGAGGTTCCCAGAGCAGTCAGGTTCATAGGGACGGTGGCTACCAGGACCTGGGGGGACGGAGGGTGGGGAGCCGTGGCTTAAAGGGTACAGAGTTTCACTTAGGGTGGATTTTTTAAGTTCTGGGTAACTGTACAATTCTGTGATATCTACTTTACTTGAAATTTATTCACAAATTAATTTTGTTCAACTTTTTCCATTTAATCATGTAAAATGCTGTTTAATGTAGGGAAATATGAAACACATAACAGAATTACCTAGAAAGTATTTCAGTCTCATATATTTAGGCAACATGGCGGTTATAAACTAACAATCACGCTAAATTTTATTTCTTACCACTAATAAACATAATAACAACATGCTTTTTATTTATTTTATTGAAGTATATAGTTGATTTGAATGTTGTGTTAGTTTCAAGTGTACAGCAGAGTGATTCAGTTACACACGCATGTATATGCTTTGTCCCATTCTCTCCCAGTACAGGTTATTTAACAAGATGTTGAGTATAGTTCCCTGTGCTACACAGTAGGTCTTTGTTTATCTATTTTATATATAGTAGTGTGTATAAGTGGAGAAGGCAATGGCACCCCACTCCAGTACTCTTGCCTGAAAAATCCCATGGATGGAGGAGCCTGGTGGGGGGCAGTCCACGGGGTCGCTAAGAGTCGGGCATGACTGAGCGACTTCACTTTCACTTTTTACTTTCATGCGTTGGAAAAGGAAATGGCAACCCACTCCAGTGTTCTTGCCTGGAGAATCCCAGGGACAGAGGAGCCTAGTGGGTTGCCGTCTATGGGGTCACACAGAGTTGGACACGACTGAAGCGACTTAGCAGCAGTAGCAGCAACAGCAGCAGCAGTGTGCATAAATTAATCCCAAACTCCAAATTTATCCCTCTGACCTCCCCCCATCCCCTTTGACAAGCATCAGTTTGTTTTCTATCTCTATGAGTAATAGCAAAATGTTTTCAAAGCCCTGGAGATAAATGGTTGAACAGCAGCATGAGTATTCTTGTTCAGTTGCTAAGTTGTGTCTGACTCTTTGTAATCTCATGGACTGCAGCACACCAGGCTTCCCTGTCCTTCACTGTCTCCCAGAGTTTGCTTAAACTCATGTCCATTGAGCTGGCAATGCCATCCAACCTTCGTATCCTCTGTAGCCCTCTTCTCCTCCTGCCCTCAATCTTCCCCAGCATCAGGGTCTTTTCCAGTGAGTCTTCATATTATGTAGTCAAAGTATTGGAGCTTCAGCTTCAGCATCCGTCCATCCAGTGAACATTCAGGGCTGACTTCCTTTAGGATTGACTGGTTTGATCTCCTTGCAGTCCAAGGGACTCTCAAGAGTGTTCTGCAGCACCACAGTTCAAAAGCATCAATTCTTCAGCGCACAGTCTTCTTTACGGTCCAACTCTTACATCCATACATGACTACTGAAAAAACCATAGCTTTGACTATATGGATCTTTGTTGGCAAAGTTATGTCTCTGTTTTTTAATACACTGTCTAGGTTTATCAAAGCTTTTCTTCCAAGGAGCAAAAGCCTTTTAATTTCATGGCTGCAGTCACCATCTGCAATGATTTTTGGAGCCCAAGAAAATAAAATCTGTGCTATTAAATTGGGTACTTCAAAATGGTTAAGATAAATTTTGTTATGTGTATTGTATCACAATCAGAGTTAACATAAATTAAATTAAATTAATATTTTTCTGATCCCTCTGCCCGCTAAGCAAAGGTGAGACTCTTCAAGCTGCATTGAACATGGGCGGGACTGGCACCCATAATGCCTCCTCCCCTGGGAACCACACCACCCCTGTGGGAGGGCAGGTGGGTAAGTTTCTGACAGTATCAGCTTTAAGGGGGAGCCTCACCCAGGCACTGGTGGGCTTTCTCCTCTAAATTCCACTTGGAGAGCCAGCAGGGTAGGGCTACGGGAGCTCTGAGGGCCTCTTCTCCCAGGGTTGCCAGGGGGCAGCAGAGACCTCCGGGCTCACCTGCGAGCCGTGGGTGGGAGGGGTTGCAGTGCCAATCACCTGAGGCTGCCCAGGGTCCCAGCCACCTGCCACTCCAGACTGACAACTCCCAGAGCCTTGGAAAAAGCCCTGGGGGAGGGGTGGAGGGCTCAGGGAGAAGCAGCTTCCAGAATCTGGGATAAAATCTGCAGGAGGAGTCAACCAGGTAAAGAGCTAAATGGGGTCCCAGCCTGGGGCTTTTGAAGGCTGGGGAAGGGAGTCAAAAGACGGAGGCCAGAGTGGCTGGACTGAGGGGGAGCAGGCAACATGGGCTGCTGGCAGGAAGAGGGGCTTAAAATCTGGCTGAGAACTGGGGCTTTTCCCCAAAGAGCTGCTGAGAGATTTCCTGTTTGTTAGCAGAGTCACAGGGACAGATTTGTCTCTTAAACCTCCCACTCTAGGATCAGAGGGAATGATAAATAAAAGCGAAAAACAGAAATGGGGACAGGGGCAGTCTGGACTAGGAGCAGGGAGAGGATGATGCATTTCGGACTCGGGATCCAGGACAGGGGATGAGCTGATTGCCTGCGGAGACGAGGAGGAAAGAGGGGGCAACAGAGACTCAGGGTTCTGATTTGAGCAGGTGCCGCTGCTGCATGACATGGTGGGCAGGGGTGGAAGAGAGCTCCAGAAGGCAGTCTGGGGCCAGTGGACACCTAGCCCCTTATGAGATTACATCATCTCTGATCCACTTTCCTGATGAAGTCACTGGCAGAAGCTGCTACTCAAAGGATTTTGAGCAAGGCTGAGGATCTTCTTACCCTAGCTGACAAAATCCTCTTGCTCCTGGTGAAGCTGACTCTGTGTTCACTGGGGTTGGGCTAGGAGGAAACATTCCAGCCGGCCTCAGGGAGCGAGCCTGCGGCATTCATCTAAAATGCCTCTTGGGGAGAGGCCTTCAAGGACAGGGGCAGAAAGGGAGCAGCAAGTGAGACTGGCAAGTCTCCCTGGGGATGGCAGCCTGTCCTCTGCCAGCCTGTCCCTGGGCCACTATGTGTCCAGCAGCCAGAGAAGCTAGGCCTGCCCGGCTGTGTGCCCCGTGAAGGCTGCCGTCCCTCCGCAGCCAGCGCCGTGGTTCTGAGTGTGGACGCTGGAGCCAGGCTGCCTGGATGTGTCATCCCCCTAGCTCCAGCTCCTATTCCTCGTGTGGCCTTGGGTCACCAGGTTCTTACCTCCCAGGCCAAGGCTGGAACCTCTCCTCGAGTTTACTCTGGAAATTAGAAACCCTAAAATCCTAGGAAGCTCTTGCCCATCCCTCTCTAGGAGGGAGTCTTCTTCCAGCCTCCAGAGGGCGTGCACTGGTGCAAACACACACATGCACACACACAGACGTGCACAGTGAGACTGAATAAGGCTTTTGTGATGTGATCAGAAGGGGAACAGACACAGGCAAGGGAAGAAGAAGACCGGTGGGCGCACAGCCTACATGTGGCGTCGCTCCCACGTGTTCTGAGTTCTTATCACACCTATCCTGGAGACGGGAATGACTACCCACACCAGTATCCTTGCCTGAAGAATCCCACGGACAGAGAAGCCTGGCGGGCTACAGTCCACAGGGCCGCAGAGTCAGACATGACTGAGCGACGAACACAACCCAACTCTACCTGAGCACATCCCTAGAACATGCTGGAATCATTCCCCCAGTGCAGGCGGGAGACAGACAGGCCTTGAGAGACACAGTGCCTTATCCAGGGTGGAGATGAGGTACACACGAGGAGATGAGTCTGGACCCCATGTCTGTCTCGTCGAAGTCACACACAGACCCTCTGTGGGGACTGTGGAGAGGGCTGCGGGTGTAACTGTGTGAGACGTGGGCTTGCACGGAGAAGGGGCTGAGGAGTCTGCAGCCCAGAGGGCTGTGTGTAGAGGTGCTGTATGAGGAGGGGATTCAAGCAAGGGGACCCCAGGAAGTGAAGTCACTTCCTGGCAACAGATTCCAGCAGAACTCAGAACCCCTATAACCAGGCACCCACATTCTAGGGACAGCCCTGTAGCCCCCTCACTTCACTGAAGACAGTTCAGAGAGAAAGATGCTCTCCTGCTGTGTTCTGACTCTGCAGGTGTCCTGCTTCAGGAAACCCTGGAGTGAGAGATTCTTCAGATTCTCTGGGAAAAAAATTAATAAATGAAAAGAAAGAAGCATCTAAGCTAGCTTTCCCCTATGACCTGTTCCACCAGGTGACCAAACAGTAGACAAAGGGAACTGCCTCTCTATAAAATTAATCCAGCTGATAAATGAAAGAGAAATGATGTGGTTAGAATTCATTTTCACCCCCAAATGGACCAATGACCATCAGCACTGACCATCATCTCTGCTAACATCTCAAAAAAAGACAAACACAATACACAGCCCTTGATGAAAGAGCACGTCAATTCCTAGCATCTCATCAAAAATCTCCATCCTGAGCCTGATCAAGCCTCTGAATACATTTGAAAACCTGCAGGAAATGTAGAGAACAGAGGGTTATGTGGAACTTCATCCTGCAGAGATGAAGAGAACATTTGCAGAGAACACAGTCTGCAAAATCCTGACTGGAAAGTTCTGTAGGGGGCAAAGGCTCCGGTTCTTCCACGGCTACACTGTAAGAAAGGGATGGAGAAGGAACTTACAGACTAAAAGAGATCTAAAAGACATCAATAAAATGAGCCAGTCTCGTCCAAAGGGTCGAGAGAGCACCTGGGTGACAAAAACTATAAAGAAACTCAAGGAGATGAATGACCGTAAGTCAGGACAGTGAGTCGTTTTGGAAGTAGGGAGGTGGTTGAGTTTGGGAGGGGGCAGAGGGAGGGTGTTCTGGGGTGGATGGAAAAGTACAATTTCTTGGCCTGCATGGTGGGTTACAAGGGTGTTCTTTTTTATGGAAGTATAGTCTATTTACAATATTATACTGGTCTCAGTACTCAACACAGTGACTCAAAATTTTAGAGATTATACTCCATTTAAAGTTATTTAAAATATTTCCTGTGTTGTAGCTTATTTGTAAATCTCAAAATATTTATGCTAAATGAAAGCAGCCAGATACAGTAAGATGTCATTTATATAAGATACAGTTATCCTAGTGGAAGAGAGCAGATGAGTGATTGCCTGGGGATGGGAGGGAGGGAGGTGTGGATTACAAAGAGGCATGAGACACTTTGGGGGTGATAGGTATGTTTTTATGTTAATTAGGCTGATGCTCCAGTCCCAAAGAAAGGCAGTGCCAAAGAATGCTTCAAATTACTTCGCAATTGCACTCATCTCACACGCTAGTAAAGAAATGCTCAAAATTCTCCAAGTCAGGCTTCAGCAGTACGTGGACTGTGAACTTCCAGATGTTCAAGCTGGTTTTAGAAAAGGCAGAGGAACCAGAGATCAAATTGCCAACATCTGCTGGGATCATTGAAAGAACAAGAAAATTCCAGAAAAACATCTATTTCTTCTTTATTGACTATGCCAAAGCCTTTGACTGTATGGATCACAATAAACTGTGGAAAATTCTGAAAGAGATGGTAATACCAGACCACCTGACCTGCCTCTTGAGAATCCTGTATGCAGGTCGGGAAGCAACAGTTAGAACTGGACATGGAACAACAGACTGGTTCCAAATAGGAAAAAGAGTACATCAAGGCTGTATATTGTCATTCTGCTTATTTAACTTATATGCAGAGTACATCATGAGAAATGCTGGGCTAGATGAAGCACAAGCTGGAATCAAGATTGCCAAGAGAAATATCAATAACCTCAGATGCAGATGACACCACCCTTATGGCAGAAAGTGAAGAACTAAAGAGCCTCTTGATGAAGGTGAAAGAGGAGAGTGAAAAAGTTGGCTTAAAGCTCAACATTCAGAAAATGATCATGGCATCTGGTCCCATCACTTCATGGAAAATAGATGGGGAAAAAGTGGAAACAGTGGCTGACTTTATTTTGGGGGGCTCCAAAATCACTGCAGATGGTGACTGCAGCCATGACATTAAAAGACGCTTACTCCTTGGAAGAAAAGTTATGACCAACCTAGATGGCATATTCAAAAGCAGAGACATTGTTTTGTCAACAAAGGTCTGTCTAGTCAAGGCTATGGTTTTTCCAGTGGTTGTGTATGGATGTGAGAGTTGGACTATAAAGAAAGCTGAGAGCTGAAGAACTGATGCTTTTGAAGTGTGGTGTTGGAGAAGACTCTTGAGAGTCCCTTGGACTGCAAGGAGATCCAACCAGTCCATCCTAAAGGAGATCAGTCCTGGGTGTTCATTGGATGGACTGATGTTGAAGCTGAAACTCCAATACTTTGGCCACCTGATGAGAAGAGCTGACTCATTGGTAAAGACCCTGGTGCTGGGAAAGATTGAGGGCAGGAGAAGAAGGGGACTACAGAGGATGAGATGGTTGGATGGCATCACCGACTCAATGGACATGGGTTTGGGTGGACTCTGGGAGTTGGTGATGGACAGGGAGGCCTGCCATGCTGTGGTCCATGGGGTTGCAAAGACTCGGACATGACTGAGTGACTGAACTGAACATATGTCAAACTTCATTGAACTTCACACTTTAAATATGTGCCATCTTTCGTACCTCATTTATACATCCATGAAACTGTGAATGAAGAAGCACAGAATGAGTGATTACAAGCAGTGTTTCCCAGTCTTAACTGGTAGCAAGAAGCCCCTGGCGCCCTGGAAAGTCCATCCTCCTGGTCCCGCTGCTGAGCCTGCCATAAAGCACCAGGTGAGTTGCGCTGGTTCCGCGGCTGAGCCTGCCGTAAAGCACCAGGTGAGCCGTGCTCATGATCAGAGTAAAACAGTGGCGTGAAGTGAGCGGTAGCGGAGGAGCCTTCCCCGCTCACAGCCAAACCACCATCGGGAGAAGCCAGTTGCAACTAGCACCATCAACAAACAGCCAAGGGAACATGAATCTCTGATTTCCTAGGGCTTCACTACAGTATATAATGATACCTACCATATAACAAGGATTTGTCCCCAGCCTCTCCTTGAAGGAGCTTTCTCAGCCCCCTAGCATCGTATATCATTGGGTTAAATGGACTCAGCTTAGCTAAGGTATAAAATAGTGCCTCCCTTACAACCCACGTGATTGTAATTTTCCAATCCAGATCCTGTCTCCTGTAGGAAAAACACACAGAGCTGTGCTCAGCACTTCATGTTGAAGAGTATGCTGTAATAGTTTGTGTTGTGAAAGAGGTGCATTTAATGCCAGGTAAAACATGCTATAATTTTTAGATATTTATATGAAAGTGCATGACTGGAAATCACTAAATGCTGTTTTTATTATGGTTTGCAAGATGTCTTTTGAGGCCAGAGCATAGCAGTTTCTCAGATTTGAGTTTTCTTTTCTGCCTTTCATCAGTTATCCTTTTTTTTTCCCCATAAATTTGTGGAATTCTTTGTATGTAATTGATTTTAACTCTTTGTCTTATCCGTGTTGAAAATACATTCTTCCATTTATCACTTACTATAATCTCATTCCTGGTGTCTTTTTTGCTTCCTGTTAGCTGTTCTTTTTTTTCTTTTTCTTTTTCAGTAAAAACTTGAACTTTTTTTTTTGCAAGGTTGAGATTATACAAAACAAGCATTCACGCTAAGCATTGAAAGCAAACTTTTAAAGATTGGCAATGGTTGAGGAATATAATTTGGAAAATCTAAAATAACCAATTAAAAAGCAAATACTATGCTTGATGGATACAACTAAGTCCTGATTTCTGGCAAAGTATTGGCTTTCTACTCAGAAACAGATGAACCCTATCACAAGCCAATAAAAATTAGTCTACTTTGAATAAAACAAGACATACTATACCATCAAAAAGAATTACTAAAAAAGGCAATAAACAATTTCCTGCCTATATACTTGACATGTTAGGCTACATGAATAACTTTCTGAAAAACAAAAGTAACAAAACTTCAATGGAGAAAGGACAGAGACTCTGAGCAGAACACTTTCTTGAAAGTGAGATACTCACCTAGGAATGGCCCAAGGAGATGTTCCCTTGAGCTCTTAGAAAGCTTTGCAATTATTTGACAATTGTAGCTTTACTCTAGGCCTGGAATCCAGAAAAGTCCCCGTAATACAGAACCTTGTTTAAATTTAAAACGTACATATAAAATTCCTAATAACACACAGCTTATTTATTTTCCACGTAGTAGTTTGTGGCTTTTAATCCTTTTCCCCGATCCAGTCCCTCCCCTTCCCTCTCTGAACTAGTAACAGCTAGTTTGTTCTCTATATCTGAGTCTATTTCCATTTTATTACATACAATTGGTTGTTTTATTTTTTAGATTCCACATACAAATGATAACATACAATGTTTGTCTTTCTCTGTCTGGCTTATTTCACTAAGCATAGTATCTTCCAGGTCCATCCATGTGGTTACAAATAGCAAAATTTCGTTTTTCATGGCTGAGTAGTATTCTCTTCTGTATAAACATATCTATTTATTCATCCGTCTGTTGCCGGACGCTTAGATTGCTTCTGTGTCTTAGCTGTTGTAAATAATGCTGCTGTGAAGATTGAGGTGCATGTAGCTTTTCAAATTGCCTTTTTGTTTTCTTTAAATATATATTCAGGAGTGAAATTGCTTAGTCCCGTAGTAATTTTATGTAATTTTTTGAGGTGCCTCCATACTGGAGAGGTTTCTCAGATGCTGTGGACAGTGGCTCAGCCCTCAGCCCCGATGCCTCGGGTCGTTTACCAGGAGGTCGCCTAAGGCAGGTAACACAAGGCGGTCCAGGACTGGCCACCCCGGAGCCCCCTCTGGGTGGCCCCACATCCCCTGTCTGCTGTGGGGGAGGCGGCTTGAGGGGCTTCCCCTCTGGGTGGGGACGGGTTGGTGAGGACTTGGTAACAGGTAGAGGACAGGGCTGGTGGGGGAAAGGGGATTCCTGAGGTGCCTGTGATCTGTGTCAGCGTGAGTCCAAAGCCCCAGGTCGTCAACTGTTTCCCGTCCTTGAGGAGGTCTGTGCAGAGGCGGTGAGTGTGGGCAGAGTGGAGACGGCTGGTGGGTCTGAGAACCAGCGCAGACAGCCAGACAGAGCGCTGACCGCTGGGCTCCACGCAGCAGACCGCACAGCAGCCCGCGCACTGGGCCCCCGCTCCCTCTCTCGCAGGAGGCGCCCCCGCCAGCAGCGGAGCCCAGGACAGGCGCAGGGTGAGTGCCAGGGAGCCGCAGGGCCTCCTCTGGGCTCCCTCCTAGAGTCCCGCTCCCAAAGGACCCTGGGCCCCAGCTCCTCTCCCCCATCTTCACGGCCCAGGCCCTGCCTTGTCCAGATGCAGTCACTGTCCACGTGGTTTTGTGTGGGCAGAGTGGACGGCTGGTGGGTCTGAGAACCAGCGCAGACAGCCAGACAGAGCGCCGACCGCTGGGCTCCACGCAGCAGACCGCACAGCAGCCCGCGCACCGGGCCCCCGCTCCCTCTCTCGCAGGAGGCGCCCCCGCCAGCAGCGGAGCCCAGGACAGGCGCAGGGTGAGTGCCAGGGAGCCGCAGGGCCTCCTCTGGGCTCCCTCCTAGAGTCCCGCTCCCAAAGGACCCTGGGCCCCAGCTCCTCTCCCCCATCTTCACGGCCCAGGCCCTGCCTTGTCCAGATGCAGTCACTGTCCACGTGGTTGACAGAATTCACTTCATATGAAAGTCAAGGGTGTTTCTGCATTTTTCTACAGATCTTCCTATTTTAACTCCATCCTCAGGCGTCCTTGCTGGCCTGACAATCCTGATCCCTCCCACCCTGGGATCAGCCTCTGTGTTCTTCCCTGGAATGGCATATTTTGATAACAATCACAGGGATGATGCAGTTAACACAGGAAGGAGCTCTCCGTACTGTGCTAATACACTGACCTGGCCTGCCGCCAGTTCCGCTGCTGATGCCAGGAGAATTCTGCTGAAGGCACTGCTGTCCCACCTCTTACCACAAGTCCCTGAGGCTTTAGGAACTTGCCCCAAGCCTCCTGGTGTCCACGGTGCTGCCTCTGACTCTCCTCAGAGGAGGAGAGTCCACCCCAGGGGGAAATGTATCCACCGTGAACAGGCTGGAGCCCTGCACGTCCAGGGAGCCAGGCTGGAGAAGCTGGCGGGCAGTGTGGAGCCTGCCTTCCTGGGCAGCCACCCTGTCCCCCGCCCCCTATCCCTGAGCGCCTACAGGGCCTGGCAACCACCCAGCAAGTGGGGGGCCTCTGTGCACAAGGTGAGCACTCTGCCCCTCCCGGAACACTGGCGACCCAGCCACCTGCTAGCTGTCAGAACTGGGAACGTCAGTCCGCCTGTCCGATCCTCAGCTTGCCCCTTTGTACCCTGGGGTGAAGAAAGGACCAGCCCCCTAGGGTGACTGTAGGAACCAAGTGGGTCCTTCATGGAAAGTGCTTCTGGAGACCTGGCCGCATGGAAAGGTCGCTGGAGGGGCTTGCAGCCGTGCTAAGCTGCCATTTCCCTGCTCCCCGAGAGGGAGCCGCCGCCTCACTTGTCACTGAACTATTGACTTGACTGAACTGTTTTCCCATTTGAGAGGTGAGGCCCGTTCGGGGTTCCCTGTCCCAAGTGAGTGACAGCAGGGATCCCTGGGGGCAGGTAGTGTAGCCCTGACCACTGAGATGTGCGTGATGGGGACAGCAGGGCTCATTCATTCTTCAGAGACCCAGAAGGCTGCCAGGTGCAGGCACTTTTCTAGGAATGACCGTCACTACGGCACCGAGCAGACGGCAGTCCTACCCTCCAGGGCTCCCATCCCCCTGAGGGTCACGGTGAACACTGGCCATCACATCCAGATGTGCTCAGCACGGTCCACGTGACACCTCCCTGGCCTCCTCTAGGTATGGGTACTCCCTGCCCTACTCTGATGAGGACGGGGCACCCCTGCACCAGCTGAAAACCCAAATGGGCTTTGATTGAACAAAGAGCTGCATAGAGATGTGGGGTCTGTGGATGGCCGGGGGCTGGCACACATCACAGTGGTGGAAGGATAGGCCTCGTGACTCTTTTTCCTAGCTGCCACCCCCCTAGGGCCACATCCTCCATCCTGGGTACCTAACTGCACTATGACCCTGAGGCTTTCCATCAGTCCCTGGAATTTCCCTGCATGAAGAAGCTATTAGCTTCCCTAGAGCTCAGCATGCCTGGCTCAGACCTGGAGCACCATGCCCACCTTCTCCTGGAGCACCTGGAGCCCACTGAAGCAGAGGGTGATGGTGAGGAGGACTCTGGATGGGTGATGGAAGTCAGTGGGTAGGTGAAGGCAGGCACTGGGCCACAGAGAGCAGAGCCTCCTGAGGCTGGAATGGGCCAGGAGCAACGAGGAGGCTCAGATCACTATTGCCTTGGTCTGCAACCTGGAAGACTCTCTGGCATCTTGGACTGAGACTTCATTGACTGGCACTGAGAGATTTCCTCTCTGGAAGGCACGTGGAAAAGCAGTCCTACTGATATTTTCTCTTCCTGGAGCTACCCTGCCAGCTGCAGGGCAAACTCTGGGAGCCCCTCGAGACCTGGAGCCTCCTGCACCTCTACTGCCCACCGCAGCGAAGAGCCAGAGCAAGCTCAAGCCACAGCCCTCAGTCAAGGTCAAGGGCCAGATCAAGAAAACACGCCAGGTCCACTTCCAGAGTGAGACAGCTTGCTCCTGCCCTTGTTCTCAGTTGCGCTGAAGGCTAGGAAGACACCTACACAGGCTCGAATTCTAGATCCAGACAAAATGCCGTCTTCAGAGCGTGGCTCGTCGCGGAGAAGCCTGACCTCGCGCCTCCTCTACAGCCTCAGCCAGTGTCCTCAGCAGCCTCAGTTCAGAGCTGAAGTCACCCCAGCTCCAGAGACATCATGGCTTGGGCACCAGCTGTTGGCCCCAAAGGGTCATCCAGCTCCGGGTGCTGACTCTAGAGACCACAGGGGAGCCGGGTCTGCTGACTCAGGCGCCACAGCCAGCGCCTCCCCTGGCATCCCTGGAGCTGCGCCCGGGTCAGCCAGGAGCGCCCCACGCGCACTCTTCAGGCCCCTGCCCCCAGACCAGCAGCAGCCCTGAAGGCTTCCTCCCCTTGCCCTGCAATTCCACTTTTAAAATAGTTTTAAATTACATATACTACAGGGGTTATTTTACGATATAAAGTACACTTACAATTTAATTCTTTGATTATTTTATATTGTACAAGTAAGTGGTATTAAGTACCTTCACAAGGTTATATAACTCCTTTTCTGTCTATTCCAGAACATTCGTATCCATGGGAAACTCTGTACGTATCGGTCACTCCTCATTCCTCTCATCTTCAGCACTGGGATACCCCCAGTAATCCTTAATTGTCTATGGATTTATCGATTCCTGATTTTTCATATTGATGGTGACATATAACTTGTGGCTTGTTGTGTCTGGCCAAGTATGTATGAGGAGACTGATGAACATTTGAATTTTTTTTTTTGGTTAAATAAAAACGTTAAAAATTTTTGTAATTTAAAGTTTAAAAATTCTAAATTCGGTTGAATAAAAAGTCCGAGCCACGGCCTTGGATTATTCCCTTCAGGGGAAGTTCTGAGTGGAATTTGTGTAAGCAGAAAGGGTTTTGTGTTTTTTTTTTAATTGGAGGATAACTACTTTACAATATTGTGATGGGTTCTGCCATACATCAAAATGAATTGGCGATGCCCATATTTCCCGAAAACAGCAGAAAACCCAGAATACCACAGGCACAGGCAAGAGGGAAATGTCTTCCTTCCTATGAATGTAAGCTGTTCATAGCAGTGTTAGTTGCTGAGTCATGTCTGACTCTTTGCAGCCCCATAGATCAGCCTGCCAGGGTCCTCTGTCCATGGGATTCTCCAGGCAAGGATACCAGAGAGGGTTGCCATTCCCTTCTCCAGAGGATCTTCCCAACTGAGGAATCAAACCTGGGTATCCTGCATTGCAGGCAGATTCCTTACTGTCTGAGCTACATGGAAGTTCACCGGCCCTCAGCTGCACACTGCAGCAGTCAGCCCGTAACTGTCTTTCGGCCCCAGCGCTTTGAGCTAGTGTCCAACCTCACGGCTGCTGTCTCTTGGCACAAAATGGCTGCTGGAGGACCAGCCTTGACCAGTCACCATGTCTTCATTTCTGAGACAAGAGAGAGGAAACATGAAGGGCAAAGAGGCCCGCTCAGCTGCGTCTGCTCTAAGCAGCCTCCTCAAAGTCCACACAGTTGTTTCGGTCACTTCTAATCAGACCATAAAGAAAGCTGAGTGCAGAAGAATTGATGGTTTTGAACTGTGGTGTTGGAGAAGACTCTTGAGAGTCCCTTGGACAGCAAGTAGATTCAACCAGTCCATCCTAAAGCAGATCAGTCCTGGATATTCATTAGAAGGACTGATGCTGAAGCTGAAACCCCAATACTTTGGCTGACTGATGTGAAGAGCTGACTCATTTGAAAAGACCCTGATGGCTGGGTAAGATTGAAGGCAGGAAGAGAAGGGGACGACAGAGGATGAGATGGTTGGATGGCATCACCGACTCACTGGACATGAGTTTGGGTAAACTCCGGGAGTTGGTGATGGGCAGGGAGGCCTGGCATGCTGCAGTCCATGGGGTCCCAAACAGTCGGACATGCCTGAGTGACTGAACTAAACTGAACTGAAGTACAAGAAATCGTAAGGAATTTTATGCAGCCATTAAATTCATAAATTCTAAAACTTTTAAAGTTTTAGATGGAATAACTACTCCTATTAAGCGACTGGTAATATAAAGTAATCCTATTTTTTAACTCTATATAAGTTTGGATGATTTTACACAGATATGTTGAGTTACACGTTTTTAATTTTCTAAAATATCTTATTGTTAATATAAACAGAGAAGTGCCATCAACTTCTTTAGTTGGATAAACGAATTTCTCCCCACCAGACACGCAGAGCTGGGATGCAGACGAGGGAACCCAGCACGTCCCCACCCTCCCACTGCAGGGCGCCCGGGACAGCAGCCTCCTGTCCTCTGCTGCGGACCCAGGGTCTGGTACTCAGTCAACACTCCCTGAAATAAAGCACTTGAGAAGTGGCCTGTTGTGTTATAGACAAGACAATAACTTCCACTAGAAGGCACTTCCAAAACTCTGAGTCTTACAGAATTTGGTTTGCTCTAACAGCAGGGCTATCCTTGGCGGGCAAAAAGGTGGAGCCCGGAAGCACTCATGCCGTATCTCATACGGCCACCAGAGGGCAGTGTGTAGCTGCTTATGACAAACACATCAATCCAATCGGGACGTGGTCCTTTCGAAGTTATCGGGACAGCAGCCTCCTGTCCTCTGCTGCGGACCCAGGGTCTGGTACTCAGTCAACACTCCCTGAAATAAAGCACTTGAGAAGTGGCCTGTTGTGTTATAGACAAGACAATAACTTCCACTAGAAGGCACTTCCAAAACTCTGAGTCTTACAGAATTTGGTTTGCTCTAACAGCAGGGCTATCCTTGGCGGGCAAAAAGGTGGAGCCCGGAAGCACTCATGCCGTATCTCATACGGCCACCAGAGGGCAGTGTGTAGCTGCTTATGACAAACACATCAATCCAATCGGGACGTGGTCCTTTCGAAGTTAGCCTTGCTCAGAACGTGTTTTATAAACTTACAATATTTCTTTCAGATATATCCATTTTCTTCTTCAAACTTATTTTGAAGTTAATGAAAATCCACTATA